>CAAKHG010017875.1:0-36022 GCA_901007715.1 Dactylopterus volitans
GACTTCGCTAGCGCGGCCGCACCTGATAAAGCGGTACGGGCTCGGGTTCCCACGTCACACTTGCGCGAGCGTCAACGCCGGGCCACGATTGGACGAGCTGAGCGGGAGCGCGCGCCTCCATCGGTGAATGTGTGAAAGTATGCACACACGTACGGCGGCGTCACTGATGCTCGAGAGCTCATCTGCAGGAAGTAGCGGAAAGACTCACGCTTCCCATAGAGGCACAAGCCTGATCATATTTTCTAGGTATTATTTATGAATCTAAGATCTGTTTCAGATTGGAGTCCGCTTTTGCTCGCCACAACAACTAAGCATTATGTAAAAATGCTTTTTTTTTTGTGCGTGTGTGTGTTTTTTTTTCACCATTACACACTACAGAGCAGCACATTCAAGGTTTGTTTTTTTATTTTTCTTCTTCTTCTTCTTCTTTAAACGTGCTGGTATCGGTGTCAGCGCGGAGATTTCTCCAGAGCAGCAGACTCTCGCTATCCAGCAGCGCTCTGCTGAGAGTTTATCCACAGAAAAGTGTACTCTTCTATTTCATGCTTGACGACCTAGTGAGGTGAATATCAATGCTGTGACGCACAACTCAGCGGAGGCCTTTATATATATATCACACACACACACACACACACACACACACGCACACATACACACACACACACGCATGCAGACACTGCAGCTGAGCGTACAAAGGCAGAGGCTATTTTTTCCCCCCCTTCCACTTAGTCATTCTACACACCGGGTGACTTTCAGTTACTCTGCGTCATGAATTACAGGATCACAGCACAATGGAGAAATAATAAGCTTGATGGGAGAAGGCAATTAGTGAAACACATCAACTACAAATTACACCGCTAACTGCATAAAGTACCATGAATTATTGATTGGGCTTCTGGTTTGGAGCAATGTGACACGGAATAGCTAACTAATGTACGCGACACACGGGTTTGATCTGAGTGCTTTTGTTACGCACGCACGCGCGCGTGTGTGTGAGCGTGTGTGCGCGCGCCCTTCTAAAAGCTCTACAATGGCGGTTTGTTTCATTCAGACGCTTAATTTGAGGTGAAGACATGGTGATGGATTTATGGTTGTAGTAAGAAAGGCAGACATTACGTCGACTCTCAATCCACCTAGCATAGAAATAGGCCCCATAATATTTAACTATGAGTGTTTAAAGGTCTTTAACCACGTTTTTTTTTTTTCCCTAAATCGACTTCTAGATGCGTTGCAATGCAGAGGTGTAAGATTCTGAATCCATTCATAAATGACAATCAATTTTATAAATGTTAATTGATAACATAATATTAACAGAATGGGAAAAAGCGGAACACAAAACGTCGAGTTTCAGCACTCGGACACTTGGGCAAAGGAGCTGGGAAAGAACCACAGTACGACAGCTGCGTCAAACTAAACTCAGATATGTTAGAAAATCGATAAACGTGAACAACCATATGACACATTTCCTCCTGGAGGAGAGAGAAAGACACCCAGTTGTAGCTGCTGCCAGCCGGAGGACCACTGAGCGGCGACGTCAAAGCTTCCACCCAATTCAGAGAGGGCGGAGCCAACCACAAACTCTATCCCAACTTCCCTTGCAAAGGACTTGCGTCCACATTCAGTAAGGTTGCAAAATTCCAGGAATTTTCAGAGCTGGAAACTTCCCATGGGAATCAACTGGTATTTATGGGAATAAAACAAACTTACATAACTGAAGGTTGGCCCTCAACAGGGAACTTAAATATAGTTGGGGAAAACGTATTGTAGCATAATCTTGGCTTAAACAACCAGATTTAATGCGAGCACACCCCTCAATCACACGCACACAGCACTGCCTACTGTAGGGCTATTGAGGCCACGCCCCCTGCGTGCACTGTGCACGCCTCCATCACATGCACAGATGATTGCTTAAACCCTGGAGGCCACACTTTTGAGCCCAAAGCACAAGACTAGTGAAGCCACACAGTTGAGCCTGCCCATTATAGAAAGTATGTTTTTTCATAATATTATGGGGTAAATATATTTAATCTATAACGGTATTACTGTTTAACTTGCAAAAATTAAATAAAAATCTATTTATAAAGTAGCTAGCTAGCTGGTAAGTTAGGTGCTAAATGTCAACTATTTTTTTCATTTCATTGACCATTTAAGAGGCCAGCTTATTATAGCCATTTACACATAACTATAGTTAATTCCCATAAATTCCCAATAATTCCCACAATTCCCATAAAAGGTTTCCGATTTGGAATATTTCCAAAATTTCCCAGCTTAACTTCCCGTGGAAAGTGTCCGGAAAGTATCCGGAAATTGTCCGCCCCTTTGCAACCCAGTCATTGATACCCAGAACTTTCACGCTATGCTGAGATACAACTTCCCATCCGGAAGACAGTTTAACCGGCACAGCGACCCCAACTCTCTGCACCATGACCAGAACCAAAGTCACGGAATCACCGAAAAATAAAGCGGGCGGGAGAGCTGGAACATGCGATGACGGCCCCCAACCACACTGGTTTGCACAGGGGGGGTTTAATCATCACATCGCAGCCCTCTGGATAGTAACTGAAGCGAATCGTGAGGTGCCTGGAGATTTCTACCCCAAAAATATGCAGTAAGAGACAAAATAGAGTCCCCTAGCACTTCCTGACAAGACAAGAGCGCAACCCGATGATAAAGTAACTGCAGAATTACCCACGTCGCTTTCAGTGGTCCGCTGGATATGCTGCTAGCTATGCCAGGGCCAAACACGCACACAAGAAGACACAAATAAGTTCCGCAAATCTGTTGATGAAACATTTTTTTGGCCTCTGACTCTCTTAACGGACGTGATAAAAACATTATTTATTTCCAGGTAGGTCCAAGGTTCATTCTCAACCGAGGTAATGAAAAAAAAATTGACCCATTGCAACGGCCTCAAGACTGGAGCGCAGATTACAATCATTTTTGATTCTTTTAGTGCACTGCAGCAGCTTCTGATAGAGATTGTTGTTGATCAAGACCATAATAGCCAGCTGAATAAAGCCTTACCACGACCCTGTGATTTTTTCTATAGGGAAAAAGGAATGGGAACACATAACTATAATTTGAATTTCCTGCAGTACATTTAAGTGAAAGCGAACCACCGGAAGAAAAACTGCATGCGCTCAGAAAGGAGAGACTCCGACGATCATACTGAATCGATGACAGAATTGATAAGAAATCGGACTGATAGAAAGAATCAGCAATGGCACTGATATTCCCGCCTCTATCCAATACACACCCATTGCAAACTCTGAAACGCTTTAAAAAAAAAAACCCTGGAAACTTAAACTGATATTTCAAAAAGTAAAGGACATACATAACCAGCCATGATAAAAATGAAAACTCAATTGCCGAAAGTCGTGTCGACAATTTAAAGTAAAAATGGAGTTTTTCAGTCATTCATTCCTATGGATTTTTTTAGCTTAATATTTCAGTCAGTATAACATGCAGGACAAATGTCGGACAAATGCATCTGATGCGTCAATAAGCTGCTCGTTTTGATACTTAAATTCTGTGGCAGAAAATGGGTTCCAAAATTATCCTGAGCCAAAAAACGCACAGAAGACATGAAAACAAGAACAATGCCTTTAGCATTCACACAATAAACAAACGTGGGCTAATCAACGTTCAAATGCTAAATATGGTAGATTTAATTAAAAACCAACCAAGCAACAAATGTTGGTACGTTTTGGATCATGGCAGAAAAATAAACTAGCCAGCCAGATAATAATGCAGCGTCACGAGGTTGGGCAGGCTTCACGTTGCTAGGGTGACTGAGATGGACGTGACCCTCACTGGCCACCGTACTGCTATTAAAGATGCGCCGACACGCCCGCCATGACATAAAACAAAAGGTTTTTGGACAGGCTGCACCAGGCGCCGACACTGCAATCAAGTTAAAGACGACCAAGACGCCGCGTGAGGCTGCCGATAGCGACAGTAAACTGACTATCTGGGGCTTTTTTTTTCTGACATTTCACAGCTCAAACAAGTCACCGATTAATTGTGAAAATAATTGACAGATTCACTGATAAGGAATAGTCCCAAAGTTTGGTTAAAACCCTCGTCACTACCCCCCTGTACGACCCTTCCATTCATTTCTGGGTCACACTGGGAAAAAAACATGAATTGCATGTTAATGTTTAAGTGTGTGTGTGCGGTGAATGTGTTAGCCATGATTCATCTTTCTGACTCTGCTGTGACAGAGATTTTATGCATTAGGAGACTCATATTAAAAAAAAAAAAATCCTTTTATCTCTCTGCCGACCCCCCCCCCCCCCAATTTCCCCCATCCACCATCCCTCCTCCGCTCTGTCGGAGGTGAACTTCTCCGGCCTGTCACACGAGGACCAGACAAGCAGCAAGAGTCCATCTGTGCAAATTTATACGGGTAAAAAGAAGCGAGATTGTGCCGCCCCATTTCCCCCTGATTAAAATTTCAGCACGCGTCACCATGATATTCCTCCGGGGGCTTTTCTTGCTGCTCAACGAGACCTTGAAAAACAAGACAAGGAGAGAGGGGAAACTTTCCAGCTAACGTGCGCACATGTTTTTGGGTTTTGTGCGAGCAGAACGTGGGAGGCTGTTGAAACAAAAAGGGAGAGTAATGGAGACAGACAGTGAGAGAGCAGATGGGGATGTGATGACACGCGTGCAGTTAAAAGCGAGGTAAGACGGGCGAGAGGGCTCCGCCATGAAAATTCACAACACACACACACTCGTTTAATAACAAATGGACCACAGCGACTTCATTTTTCAGTCATCGAGCCGACAGAAAGTGACACGAGGTGCTGCTTTTGCTTTTGGAACGATGGAACAGATGTCCATGTATTTTAATTCCTGCTGCAGCCGTGAACTGTTTTCTGTCTTGCTGTCCTAGTATTGTATTATTTTCAGACTGACATGAACCTGTGTCTGAAATAAATTAAGTTCTATGCTGTGCACACCTTATTTAACGGCCATCCGTCCAGACATTGTCAAGATATTTCCGAACAGCGTCGTTATTCTAAATGTATTGTTGTGCAGCTGCCAAGGGTAAAACAAGTAACAGTTTAAATCTGTACAAAAACAGCAGGGCGAAATCGAAATGTCACACGTCAGTCACAAGCCCGTCCGCTGAAAGAGCCCGTATTCCTCACCGCAGGCCAGGACTGTCATTCCAAAAATGCCAACATCCGCCAAGGATTCCTACAGAGACAGACGAGTGTCCACTTTAAAACAGAGGTCTTGCGGGAGGTCACATGACCTTAGTTGTTACAGGAAGTGTAAATATGCCAAAAGAGCCGAGTTCAAAAAGTGTGTTTTGGTGGTACCGAAAAGACTCATCCCACTATGTGTAGCGATTCTGGGACACGCTGCTGCTGTGGCTACCTGCGAAAACACAAATTATACCTAAAATGAAAAACACACTGCCACTTGCAGACCATGATTTTTACAGGGCGCACTACTCCCCGTCAAACGGGAGAAGAAGCCCTCCGACAAAGAATCAGAATCATCACTGGTTTACTGGACACAACCAACAAGCGGTTGGTTGCGAGAGGTGCTGTTTGGCATTCCAAACAGAAAATTTTCATAGGCACACTTCAAACTGAGGGGGTTCTTGAGGAATTTCCAAGGGTGCCTTGCAAAGCAGCAGCTGCGAGGGGCAAGACGGCTGCACAGGTGACCGAAGAAAGCAACAAATGTTAGAAATTCCTTCGTTAATGAAGATGATATCAATCATGATGGCAATTGTGCATCATCCCTTTCAAGGCACTATGGAGGGGTACGTGACCACGGCTGAGGACGTCATGTCCGTTCGTGTCTGCTCGCGTAAACGCCACTGATGACCTGGAGGGTCGTCACAATTCATAACGCAAAGACTTCAAACCACTCCACTCCCCTCAAGAGGGTCCGATGGACCTAAATAAAGTAATTCACCATCTTGACAAAGTGTCGCGACATCGGAGAGACTGATGGCACCTGATGACTGGTGCATGGATGGACGGATGGTATCTAAATATAAACGCAAGTCTTCACTAGTCCACATGAGACGACGCCACTCCCCCGCTCTCAGTCTGCTCACGAGACCGCGCGCTCGCAACCGCACGGGTCGTGCCGAGGCGTTCAAGCCCGAGCCGGAGACGGGGCAGCGCCAGACACGCTCGCGTCCCAGCTGTAAGCCACAACGCAGCCCAGTCTCGCCTTCCTCCGCCCTTCCAATCAGCATCATCAGAAAGCTGAGCCTCCACGCTGCCACAGACTCGCTCCACTCTAGGCACTTTTCCGCTCTATTAATATTCAAGGCGCAGCACAAACACGCTGACAGGACATTGGAGGGACGAGACCAACGATGGGGACAGGCTGCAATTCCAAACCAACATGCACTCGCTAACTGGCGGGCCCCATACTGTGTCATTTAAAAAAAAGAAGAAAAAAAAACACACACACAAAGGCAACTTTAAACACATTCTACAAGGAAGCAAAGACATGGAGACAGCTCAGAGAACAGGGAAGTAACTCCTGTCACTGGGCAGCATGATCCCTCATTAAATTTAATGTAGCCTTTTAGTGGTCTATTTAACTGATGACAAAAGGCCACATGTCAGTCAGTGTTTGAACAGGGACAGACTGCGAGTGTCAGCTGACGGAGCGTGTGTGTGTGTGTGTGTGTGTGTGTATTTGCAACTGAGACGGCCTCACGAAAACCTGTCAGCCGAAACCTCGGGAGCCGCCTGCCTCGAGACAACGGCTGCAGGAGCCTCTGCACTGCCGATGGGTCGGCGCAGTCAACCTGCCGCCTCCTCCCTCCACCCTCCGCAGAGAATTCAACATGGCTGCACTGTAAACTCCCACGCTGCCTCCACAGACCAACGCTGACTGGGCAACTTGAGCGGACACCCCTGGGTGATGGAAGTCTGCCTGGGGTTACGGTTCTGAAAACTCCCGCTCGCACGCAAGTTCACCATGACGTTTGACTGTGGGGGGGCCTCTGAGCCGATGAACAGCACATCTACGATGCTAAACAAGAAGTAATGGCACTGTGCTCCTGGCGCCCATTGTCTAGTGATGCATCAAAGCCATAATGCCTGACGGGAATGGCTAGAATAGACGGCACGGAGAGGAGTCTGTTACTTTTCCGTCATAATAGCTCAGAGTTTTATTATGATAGTGGTGCCATGGCGATTTACCACAAGCACAAATTAATTAATGCATCAATTTTCAAAAAATGTTTGTTTGTTGCTAGTTTATTCCGTTGCAGACAAAGTCAAAACATGGAAAATGTAGATGTACCAAGTAAGCCATGTCTCTGAATGGACATGCACAATACTGGTGCCCCCCCCCGAAACAGGCTGACCAAACTGAAAGCACCTCAATGCTTAGTAATAATTCCAATTGTTCTAAAGGCCAAGTCAAAAAGGGTCAATTAGTTCTGTTTAATTGTTAACAGAGACACTTAAACAGGGCTGCAAATTGATCTTAGATCGTTGTGTCCCAAAACCCAAGATGACATGCACAAATCAAATCATCCATGATTCCAAAGAACTGTCAGTCAGTCATACAAAAGCAAAAAAAAGTACTAACAAGAAGATGAAATCAGGATGTTTTTTCCTTCATCAAATCTGATCAATCGATTACCGAAAGTGGCGATTAATTTGAAATATTTTTTTTAAAAACGACCCAAAAAGCAGAACTGAAAAGCAAACAGTCACGGCCTCGCAACAGTCACAGGGTGCTTTTCATAGTGCCAACATGTCTCCTCATTGCCCTCACTCGCACCACTTCCTCCCATATAAGCTCCTCCCATTCGAGAGAGATGCGAGGAAAAGACGCCCTTGTTTCCGTCGCCTCCATCACAAGCGACGTGTGCGCCATGTACACGTCACGTCGCTTGACAGGAAGGATACGCCTACAGTATGTTTTTCCTTGCTGCTGTCTAGGCGGTGGAGGGGGAATGATGTCCGGGGTCAAGCGAGGAGAGAGGCCAGGAAGCATAAATCGATCTAATGAGAAGAGGCCACAGGCGGTGTCTTTGGAATCCAGAGAAAGGCGGCGTTTGGGGCACTGAATGCATCTCTCCAGCCTCGAAAGGCTGACAACACCTGACTTGGGACAACAGAGAAACAATTAGAATCGCAGTTGCCCGTCCATCAGCTTTTCTCCCTGGTGACCTCCATGGAGGGATTTGCAGATTACGACGCTGGCTGCGTAACCTCATTCCCATGCGGCTACAGTCCTCTGTTAATCTGCCCAACAGCAGATTATGTTTGCTATTCAGCCAGATAGGGTGGGATTGGAGCCGCAGCTGGGAGTTTAGCTTGTCGGCAGCTGCTGTCGGACTCGGAATGCGGTGATACGGCGCCCACGTGCCCGAGAAACATGGATGGAGTTGTTCTCTCCACCAGCAGCGGTTTTGTGAATTCTGCCCAAGTTAAAGACTATTTTTGAGGTTGTGTATGTTGGCAGCGGCCGTAGACAAAAATCTAGTCTATTTTATTTTCCGCCCACTCCATGGCCCCTCAGTTGTAATTCTTTTTTTTTTTTTACCTCCCATCTTCAGCCACAGAGGCCATCTGAAGTTGTCTTGTACAGGTTGTCAAGGTCTACATCATTCTTTATTCCATCTTTATTCAAAGAGGGCCAAGCTGATATATTTCTTTCTTTTTTTATTATTGTTTTTATTGTTACCCATAGTTGGTCTGTCTGGCTTCAACCATGAACAAAAACACCGGCCTTGCTTGTTTGCTTGTGCCGACGTGTCACCTCAGGCAGAAATCGCAGTCCTGGAAAGTTTCCTCAGTGGTCTTTCATTTTTTAGAGGTGCAGTGCCCGGGTAATGTCGCTGTCACCCATGAATGATCGCCTAAGCGTGCCGGCGAACGGACGGGAGCGAAATAAAAGCAAATGGAGTTCCTCGCCTGCTGCCTGAAAACATGCTTGAATTGAAGCCCCGGGGGGGTTTGCGGGTGACATGCCGCTGATATTCGGGATGTGACGCCAAGTCGTTCCGGTGCAAAATGTATCACACAGTCGCTGTTTATCCATTTACTTCTACACTTGATAGTAAATTAACTTACAAGGCATAACACAATACGGAAACTAGTGATGAGGGCCGGACTGTGTTAAGACGTCAGATGCCCTTGGTGGAGCCTTACGGGTTGATTACCTGGGAGACCGTAAAGGGAAACAAATGGCGTCTGCATTTAATGACGCATGCAGTCATGGACAATTAAATGAAGACAATCCCAGACACTTTGAACCGCCATTGGTCAGCACAGAGGCAGCTGGTAGTCTGATAAAATCCAGGGCTGCCTATTCATTCTCCGAGGAGGGTGAATCAGACCACCTTGGGTCATTACTTCCCCTTTCTGTCTCCTCCAGCCGAGAGCGAGAAGTGAGAAGAGGAAGCTTTCTTGTTCGGCCTTGTTCTTCCCCTCGCTGTCCTGTCAGATCACAGGCTGATCCACCTCGACCCGCCGAGACACAATGACCCATCTTTGCTGGTCCACCCCCTCACTCCTCCGCTCCTCCTCCTCCTTTACCTCAACCTCTCCTTCTCTTCCCTGATCTGCCCTGGCTCATCATGCAAAAACATAACCTGTGTTTTCCAAAAAAAAAAAAAAAGTGTCCCGCTTGACTTATTTTAATATGCAAATGCACTTTATGCATACTCTTAATACTTCACTTTATTCACTTAATTGCACACAATACACAAGACATCAGCCGACACCTGCAGATAATGAGATGTTCTATGGAGGAATCCGGCTGTTTTGAAATGCGTCGTTCCTGGTGGTTGAGATCGCCATTTCGCTCCTATATGCTCTGTGATTTATATTATAGAAGTAGACTTGATTCTGGACCACTCTACCCAGCATCCACTACACGCACGTCCAACCAGCGGTGGAATAAGATGTAAAATTTGAGTGAACTGGGAGATCTGCACGTCCTGTAGATGCGGAATTATGGATAATAAATGGTTTTAATTACTAAATGGTTACTGCAATCCTTTGGTGAAACGGCTTCAATTAAAGTCTTCACTTTAATCACACCTCGACCGCTTCATTTCAGTTGCAACGTGATGGTCCGCAGAGGCAAAGTTACCATAACTGTATTTCTGGATATACTTTTGAAATATTTTAGAAGCGCCGGCGGTTTTCCTTATTAACATAGTGGAAAAATTATGACAACTACAAAAACGCATCCCGTTTCACTGGATCCGAACTCGAGTCTAGTTCTGCACTCAATCCTTTATGTGAGCATTGTGAATATGATCCAATTTCATAAAACCCGCAAAATGTTTCTTTAAAATTTTATGAAATAGTCAAATGCAATGTCCTCTTTTAGAATGTTCACAAAAGTGCAAGGAGAAAATAAAAAAATCCATCCCCATCCCCATCCCCCCGCTCCTCCCCGAGTTTCATGAAAATTGGCCTGGGAGATTTGACGTAATCCTACAGATAAACATCCTTGGTGGAGGTAATCACACCGCGTCACAAATGACGCAGACGCAGCAGAAACTGTTATCTTCGGAGGAATCAGCTAGCGCGGTTCTGAAAAATACCACGCCACTCGCTGAAGGTTTGACTTTGACACTGTTCCTATTTCTCTGGCAAGCATCTGTAGCTGACAGCAGGCGAAGGCATCTGTTTGCTTTCAGATAAATACCATCCTGAATGTGTCATCATCGGAGGAGTTGAACCAGTTAGAGCCCAGAGGAGAAAAAACACAAAAATCTTAGTAAAAAGGCAAAGGAAGAAAAAGGGCAGAAAGTACTGATGATGATGATGATGATATAAACCTTTTGACACGTTAAGAAAACAGCTACTGGCGGCCGCTGCGTAGCCGAGTCCTTTCTGCTGGTTGCCGGTGTCTAATTTGTTCATCCTGAGAGAAATGGTGAACTGCAGAAAAGCCAGATGAGGGTTTTGTCTGTGGATCTGCTCCAAATCCCCCTCCATCCACCGCTGAGGTTGAGCTTCTCCGCGGCAGTGCGAGACCTCCCCGCATGAGGAACCCTGCAGGGCTGCCAGGCGACCTCTCATCTCCCACCAGGAGTCATTATCCGCGGCTGCGCTGCCACCGCAGATGCGACGACGAGACAAAGGCCACGTCAGACCGCTGCGCCTCGACCTTTTTGGGATGCGGAATCGTGCTTAATTACCGCATGGGCGGAGATGAAATTATGAGCTACTGTTGCAGCGAGGCCAAGCTTTCATGTGTCATCGCTTTGTTTTATCCCATCAAGAAAACGGTATTAAATTATTTAGTCACGGGCTAAAATGGGGTTTAACCCTTTTGGCCAACAAATTACGCAAGCTGACTCCAAGTGAATGTTGAAGCCTGGTTTGAAGGACTCCCCTCAAGGCGCTGCCCAGATATTGTGCTCACATGAGTAGGACAAAACAGACAACCTGCAAACGTGCCACCAGCCGCCGCTGTTACAGAAGCTGTCGCATTTGAGAACTAAACGGGCAATCTTGGCAATTTTTCCTGATGTGCAAACTGTTGCGCCCGTCGCGGGACATGTAGTCCGCAGAAAAGCACGGCGACTCCGGTTGTTTCAGCTGCCGCCGACGTCAGAAACGAGCCTTCGCAAAAGCCAAAGCGGTCTGGCGCCAAACAAAGAGCCAGCGCTTCCATTTAACATGTCGATGCAGGATTTATGGGACATGATATCAACGTTGATCTCACTGCCCAACAAACACTTTATTGTAACTCCAATTTAGAGACCAACTGAAAAGAATACATTAGGACCAAAACAGGACTATATGTAAACTTGCTGGAGGCAAAAGAGAGATGGGCTTGCTTCTATTTGGGCCGAAGGATGATGTAATTATCATATCTTTATCATTCAACTTGACTGTGCTTGACAACAGCTTTGTTTTTTTTTTTCTTCCGAGAAAGCAACGTTTCATCCGATGATGCCAGACGAATTGGTGAACTCTGTGGAGCCGGTGGATTAAAAGCACTTGGCTGGTCACCCGTTCTGTCATTATCAGATCACATGATCCCAGTTACCCCCAGCATCTGCCAGGCGTTTTAGCTACTGGCGTCCGGAAATGCGTTCAGCTCACCCTCCTCGCCCTTCCCCGCACCATGTTTGGCTGCCTTCGGCTCGGGCGGCCTCGGGGAGCCACAGAGGGGACGGAGCACAGATGTGGATTACATAGTCACTGGCGAATCGGTTATCTCAGTGGCCCTAATCCTGCATCTGACCCTTCCTCATCACTGAGGCAACAGGCTTTGCTGGGCAGTGGCGAGCCAGAGAGCGAGAGGCACCGTGACCCTTCACCCCCACTGGTGAGGACGAGCATCTGGATGGGCCCAGCGGAAAGAGCTTTTCCAACGCCTCTGGAGCGCAATTATTACCATTTGCAAGTGAACTGGGTGACACTCCAAATTAGAGAGTAATCTGAGAGACATGTGATATCTGAAAACCTGCAATCGGCATCTGGTTCATGAAATGAATAACTGTAAATTTACTAGGGGCAGAAACCTCAAGGCTCCTCACAACTTCGATAAGGATTCAGATGTGATGATAAAATGATTTGTGATGCATCCTGATGCATCTTTTTTTTTTTCCTTCAATGCAGGATTTCTTTTTTTTTCTCCACTGTGTGATTGTCCACTATCACATGTTCCAGCTTTCCTACCCGATTTCTTCAGTGGTTCAATGACTTGGGTTTTGGTCTCATTGTGGAGTGTCGGGATGGTCGGGTCAGTGAAATGTCCTCCAGATGGGACGTTGTGTCTTGGCTCTAAAGTGCACAACACATCGTGAAAGTCCCGGTTCTCAACCACTAAACACGGACGCAAGTCCTTGGCGACAGAAACGATACTCTTTATGCAGAAGGTGCCACTCGGACCTCCTGCTCCGCCACCTCGTGTCTCTGATATGTCCACACGATCGACTGTCCAGGAGTAGCACTTCCACGTTCGATTTGGGCTTTTCTGAAGCAATTCACAATTGTCCACTTCCGCACTGCATTTAAAAATTGATTTTTTTTCCCCCTAAATTCTACTAACTTGTATCCACCTTGTGACGGGTACTGAGGTGACCAGCTAGCAGCTGGGCAGTGAGGAGACCCATAATCGGGGTGTCTAGCCAAGCAAAACGTACATCCATCACCAAACAACAGCAACAATGTGTGCTGCCAATCCTTCGACTAAAACAGCTGAAAGAAACAAAAGTGAAACAAAAACGTTAAGTCTTCTGATCCAGTTTTACAGCTTAGGAGTTGGCTGGTTTTCACCGTCTTGTATCTTTATACACAAATCCCCTTGTAGCAAGTTCAAAGGTCACCTGAGGAGATTGATTTTCTTATTCAGCGTGCTGGCTCCTTTTGGATTTCAAAACACTTTCTGACAACAGCTGGCAATTTACAGCCATATTTTCACACTTGATACCATCAAGAACTAACTGTTAAGTCATAAAACAAAGATCAATATGTCTGAACTGGGAGTGAAACTTTTGAGAAGCTACATACTGTGACAGCTGAATGAGGGGGGAAAAATATTGCCGTTTTTTGTTCCATTTGCTCCATTTTAGTGTTTTTTTTTCTATAAGTTGGGTGACACCTTTGTGAAACCTTTTACTTTATTTACTGTTAAAAGTGGGAGTCAGACACTTGAAAACCTTGAAGACGGTTTAAGGAAGAACTTTTCTTTCCTTTTCAGGGTTAAAAAAAAATGCTGATTATCAAATGTCTAGAAAACCAGAATCCAGTACAAAAGGTCTGAAAACACAGTGGTCCCTCGCTGAACTTCTCTGACTCTGCACGAATGGGCGGCTGTCACTTTATTGACCGTTTTGGGATCCTAAAGCGCCGCAGGGACGATTAGAAACTTGTTGGCATTGGTGACATCGTGACTCCCTTCAGAGGACGTATGATACAATTACACAGCTGAAGGTCAATTAATGCCCCTGTGCAGGGCTGATTTTTTTTAAGCAAATTTATACTCCGCAATTTCGCCGCCAAAACACTAGTTAGCAATCCGGGTTCAGTGTCGTTCACTTCGAACGGTGGCGACTGAATCTGGGCAGTTTGTGTCAGAGTTTGAGCAATTAAATTTTGAAGAGAGAGAGAAACTCTCTGATCTGGTTGAGATCTGCAGGACAGTTCAACCGGTTAAAATGGCAGAACGAGAGCCAGTCGTTTTCACATTCCTCCAGTGTCTAATGGCATCAGCCCTCCGCATCTGGCGGGTTCCCTCTGTGCTCACGTGTGCTGTAATTCTAATAAAACCACATTTTTATTAGAGCCGTTTCCATTCACAAATAGGCGCAACTGACGATTATTTTCATAATTCATTAATCTGTCGATTATCAAGACAGTTGATTTCGCCATAATCCAAATGATCATGGCGAAACCTTAAATTTAGCTTGACCTTGTTTTATGTCTGTGCTCACGAACGAATGAATACAATCAAAATAAATACTTTTAATGAATTTTGATGCGCATTAGGCCACTACTTTAAATACAAAACAATTTTTCCAGTCAAGGCGCTGATATTAAAAAGTTGCGATTTAATTTCATTTTTTTTTTCTGCTCCCGGCCGGCGTGTTTATATTTTTCTCCACTGCTACGAGCGAGCAAAATCGAAACAGGGGGAGATCAAGAGTACTGCCCAAGTTTAGAAAAATCAAATTGACAAAGTCAGAACTGCGACAAATAAGATGAATATACTGTTCCAGCAGGATGGAGCAGGGAAAGATTTAGCTAAATCTAATTAAAAGCTGCAAATTGTAGTATAAAAGCCAACATGCTCTTCGATGTTACTGAACCGGACTTCAAGAAACATCCCATCCGCCGCACTGAACGAACCAGCGCTGGAGTGGCAGTGACGTCACCGGCGATATTGAACTGGACCGGCTCGACAGCGACGCGGAAGTTCGTGCTGGCGCTTCAGAATATATGGTTCTGGGCATCCTCCTGAGTGGAGGCGGGATGTTCTGCTCTCGCCCTTCATGGGATTCCCCCGAGGTGCTCTAGCTCCCTCCAAACCGAAACCGCACAAGTTGGCCAGCCAAAGGATCTAAATCCGCCGCAGGAGCGGACGTATTGCTGAATGGTGGTCCGTTTGGCTTCACCCCCCCCCCCAATATGGCTAATGAATGAAAACATGCTCCACTGCCGCATCAGCTGAGACCCAATCCATTTCCAGAGCTTGGAAAAATCCCAACATTCATAGCTCGTTTTCATTTACCTTCACCCTCGCCCACACAGCTCGTCTTGTCACGCATCGTTTTCCATCCCTAATCAATGCCGATGAAAATATTATACAGGATGAGGAGGGGGGGCAGATTTCCCTTGACTAGGATCCAAGATGGGGGGGGGGGGGGGGGTGTGCGTGTGTGTGTGCGCGCGTGTGTGATTATGTAATGATCAAAGCCTCATAAATACCAGCAGTGACATCACCTGCTGTTCTCGCGAGCGGCTCGGGAAGGCGGGCAACGGTCTGGCGGAGCAAAAAAAGGAAGAAGAAAAGAAGAAGAAGAAGAAGAAGAAGAAGAAGAAGGCTGCAATTTCTACCAAAGACGTCAGGCCAGTCTTCAAACAGTCGGTCGTTCAGAGGGGGGGCTAAACGAGGTCCGACCGCCTCAGCTCACGCACCCTTACTGCAGAAGCCCCGAGCCGTAGAGAACGCCACGATCCGTCGAAACGAGAGACGGTTGTGAGACTTCATAGGGAAGAGGGGGAGAGGACAGATGGAAGGTTTCAGGAGTTTGGGGATTTCAGTGGGAATTTAGGGATCCAGAGTGATCAGAGTCGGACAAAACTGCTGCGGCGCCGTCGTCATCGGCGTGGGTTGTTGTGAGCATTCAGACTGTGGCGGGATATGAAACAACGGTGGAGTTTTTACACTTTTTAATAATTCCTTGAATCGTCTTTGCAGTTGTTGCGAGCAGATGGAGAAATCAATATTCATGAATCGACTCTATGAATACTTTCATGGGCCTTCAATCTGCAGTTGAAAGACCTTGAGAAGGCGTGTGTGTGTGTGTCTGTCTGTGTGTGCGTGTGTGTGTGTGGGCACTGGCCAACTGTCCAATCCTGTATATCGTTATTTTGGTTGTTTCTTGCTGCAGTTTGTGTTGCTGTTTGCTGCATTAAGCATCCGACCGCTGGTTTGTTTGCCGCTCTGGGATGACCGGCGACGCCACGTCTTCCTCATTCATGTTTTGACGTGACGGATGATTCGAATTGAAAAGATTTTATTCAGTAGAAATGCGCCCATTATGATTTTCATGGCCACGCCAGATTTTTATTTTTTTTTCTGTTTTTTGGGTTTTTTTTTTTTAAGTGATTCACCTGCTGATTGTAACTGTGGCAGCTGTTCAAACTGACAGCAAACACAAACAACTCTTCTTTTCAAAAAGTAACTTTTCTTCAATGGAAAAAATTTGAGGATCTTCTCCAACTCACTGAGAGAAATCTCAAAATGAAGTTATCCAGGATGCAGCTTGTTTTTGAAATGAAAATGAATTGCAGTACATCCCCTTACAGGTTTTACTTCTTTAAAAAAAAAAAAGAATAGGTGCAACAAAACACCAAACCTAACATTCTTGCAAATTTGCATCACATTAAACCAAGTGACAGGAAAAACCTGGCAAGTCCGACATCCACCGAGGTGTCCTTGTGGCTTGCTGGATCTCTCTCGCTAGCTTTAGCTTTAGCCATGTGGCCTTTTGTTAGCTCCCGCAGGCATGTTGAACTTTGTGTAACTGTGTTTGAATAGTTGCTGCCCTCCCAAACATAAGTGAGATTATTCTTTGTTAGCTTACATTGGTCCCATTCACAATTCAGGAGGACGAGGTGTGTGTGCATGACACCACTGTCACTACACAACTGTGTATATTGCACGGGACCACCGACTGTATTGAACCTGGAAAATGCACCTTCACTTCCTCCCTTTGTGCTGGGTTTGATCAATCAGTTTACCTTTGAAAAAAATAATTTCATTGGTTATGAAAGAGACAATTATGGTTACAGAACGTTAGCGTCTACAAAATGCCCATAAATGCCTGCGTGATTTCCCCCGTATGTCACTCAGCTGTCAATCATGAGGCCACATCCAAACAGAAAAATTATGACTCAACCAAACATCAGTGTGTTAAAAAAAAACAAAAAAACTACCTGAAACGACAGCAACTATGTTTGAAGAGAAATCATTTGAAGACATTTTGGCTTAGATCGTCCCATCCACTAACATGGAGGAGGCGGGGCTTATCACAGATACTTCAGCCAGCCATCAGGGGGAGACAGATCTTTCGGTGTCAAGTTTGAGGAGCTCTCATGCTGTTCTACGTCTGAGACTCCATGAACATTTGGTCCATCAATGCATGCGTCCCTAAACATACAATAAAATACATAAAACTTTACATTAAAACGCATTTGAGGCAGTCCAATTTACACGGCATGACCGCGCTTCTCTCCCGCGTCTGCGCGAGCTATGGCGCGGCACTCGAGTGTCAATTAGCTCATCTTGACGGCGTAAGCGGCTCGCCTGTCTCCGTTTTCCTATTACAAATTATTCCAATCAGCGACTTCACTTGTTACACGCATGGATGAAATCCTTGAGAGTAATTGCATCACCGCGGAGCAAGTGAACACACCGCAGCACTCGGGAGGTGATTCTCGCAGTTGAGCGAGGTTGGAGGAGAGCACATGCGGGAGCGGCGGCAGCAACCCGCCCCGGGTGCCTCCTTTCCCATGATCCTCGGCTGATTAGAGCATCATGACTGCGGTTCGCCTTATCACCTGATCTTTACCGCTGTGAAGCTGAGCAGGCGTTGTGGTGGGAAAGACACGGAGGCTTTGTCTTCTGCAAACACATGCACACACACACACACACACACACACACTTCACTCACACAGACACACACACACCCACACCCAGAGAGGGAGCTTTTATCTCATATTCACGTAGCCTACAGCTGACTGCCTTTAAATGCCAAGGAGTCAGAGACACACTTTTCACACATGATGGCGTATTGCTGTAAGGGGGGAAGGGAAAAAAAAAATAATAATAATCTTGCTATAAAAAAACTACACTGCCGAGTTTCCCTCCACAAGGAAGAAAAACCAATCAGTGTTCCGATGCTTTTGTGGGTGTCATTTTCCCCCTGCGAGAACATTGAAAACACACCGTCCCGTCCCAACAATAACATGTCTGATTAGAGCAAAAACGGATCTTGATTTGGACGAATAGCTCGGGCCCCCGTTTACCGCGACATGGTCTCACTGGTTTAGAGTCAATCAAGAGCACCATTATTGCAGTTTAGGGATTCGGCTGATGAGCGACGGCTATGGTTAACCTTTGACATCCGTTCCATCGAGATTATGGCGGTGGCCCGATAATAACGAGCGCAAAGTTCAGGGCGCCTGATGAAAGGAAACGCAGATAAAAATAGACATGAGAACAACAGAGAGTTTGAGTTTGACGTTTGTGAGTCTGATCGGGTTGTCGATTTCATGCGTTTTATGAGATCGTTAACTGAAACCTTGCATCTTTTTCTAGTTTTTGTCAGTTGAAGTGGTGCAAAAGTGACGGTAATGGAGCGCCATGTGGACAAGCAGAACGCAGCCGGTAGTCGCGGCTCTGGAAGAGACGCGGCCGCCTGGATCGACGCTCACCAAACCTGTTCCCGTCCGCCATGTTTGGTCAGGCGGGAGGAGGACGCCCGCTCCGTTCGACTCGCACTGCAACTGCCGGGTGCTGCTTTTACAACTGGCGCACACCGATGACGCACTACCCTCCTTTGCTGTGTAATGCTCCCAAGTTGGACTTTGTCTTACTTCACCATTCAAGTGCTTAAATTACTTATTTAGTGACTAAACATTCCGAGGTTCTACATTTAATTATAAGGACTCTTTAAAATAAGTTGCGGATGGGATCTGTTGCGTTTGGCGGAACCTGTTTGGTGGCGGCGGCTCCTCCCGTTGTGCAAGCCACACTAGTCGCGTCGCGCCGACTCACGTTCAGAAAACTAGCTCAACAGCATCTTCGGATACTGCGGACACGTGTTGTCATTAGCAGCCAGCACACCTTTACATGAGTCACCCTGCTGTCTGACATGAGGAAGCATTCAACGTACACGTTAGGAAAAAAAGAAAATCATCCTCTCTCACGTATAATTTTTGATTGGCAGATCGTTTGATTTGATTGATGATTTATTTCTGGAATTGTGTCTAAAAGAGGCGCATCGGTGCAGAGGTCAGAGGTCATCCTCCGCTGCCTTTACGAGCGCCGCAGAGCTTTTCAGTTTGACTTCTTTAAGAGGTTTGTTGTCGCTCTGTTATTTCTTCTTGGAATAAAGATTTCATTAGTATTTTCTAGCAGATTAATTTTCCCAGTGGTCAGTTAAGAAAATGTCTTATGTGCCCATCCCAACTTGCAACTAAGCTCTGACTGACAAAGAGCACGTCCTGCAGAAGAAGAAAAAAGCGCAAGGTGACATCATCCAGAAATGGACTGCGCCGGCCATTCACATGCATGCAAAGTGTGTCTTTGTAATTTCTAATCTTTACCTTCTGGATATCGTGAAAAGGGACAAAAACTGCTAAAACTGCTGAAACTGCGATTCGCTTGTGGAATCTTGAACACGGCATGCGATGAGCCTTCAAATCTCTCAAATCTGCTCGTCAAGCCTCATGTCTAGCAGACACATGAAAAATCACACGCACACACACGCACGCACACACACACACAGATTGGGCTGTGCTGTGAGGCTCAGAGCCGGCCTCAGATTAGTGTCCGGGGATTAGTTTAATCATCTGAACATTTAAAAAAAAAAAAAAAAAAAAGGCAGCTCCATCACCCGTGTGGCTGTAATTAAAAGGCCGCTCCGTAACCATTGGCTGTCTGCTGCACCTGCCCCTCGCTGGGCTCCTCGCACCGATCTGGGCCAGCGCGTCCCTGATGGGCATACAGAGCAGCTTCCACACGCGCTCAGTTGCCGCGGCAGCCAGCAGCGAGTCAAACGTCTGCCTTGTGCGAGGAACCTGGGGAGGAAACACTCTCCAACAAAGTCACGCCGGCGAACAAACGCTTCTTTTAGCCGCTCGCTCTGCCTCCTCCTCCACCTTCCCCTCGCTCTCCCGAGGTGTTTCATCCCCCCCCCCCCTTCATCGGCCCTGAGTGATAAAGTGTGGCGAGTTTAGTTCGCAGCAAGTAGCTCCACTTGTCTTTGCAAATGACTTTCACCCCTCAGTCTCCCTTGTTTCCAGGGGGCTTAACACATTAAAGATAAAATCCCATTTCCCAGTCAAGCAGCACAGTCGTTGCATTAACACGGAAACCCAACACCTCCATAGATATTACAACTCGCTGATTTTGGAAACAACCCTTGCACAATGCCGCATTCAAGGGATGGGTGAAAAAAGTTGCAATATTTTGGAATGGCGATGCCAAGTATCAGTCTTAATTTTGCAGAAGTGCATGCAAGCATCTATGAGTGCTTTTCAATTTGCCTCACAAACTCCCTTTGCTGCAGTTAAAATGATTAAGCTGATTATGAACAGAAAGAAAACTTTTGTCTTGACGGATAAAACAAAGTTTTCCTTTGAGGACACGATTCTGCAGTTGAAAAAAATGAAGTCAGCAATAATTAATCATAATACATGTTTTGCATATCTCAGGATATCGTAAAATCTCAGTTTTACCATATCTCAATTTGAGTATTGTGATAAAGTACTGTTGCTTTTTTTGGTAACTTCCAAGCCCACAAACGCTGTCCATCCATTAGCAAGGTCCATAGTTCATACTTCTCCTATTATCTCAGTTCATATATTGATTAGGTTTTATTTTTTAAGTTTACAATATTTGCAATAAAAGACAGGTTCAAGAAAAATAGACACTTTCAGCTAGATTAGATGCCAGTTGTCAGTAATAATCCTTCATTGCAAATGCTAAAAGGCAGTAGCGTCGGTTAAAGTTGAAGCATAAAGCTCTCCATTATGATAGATGATCATAACTGACCACTAAGGACTGAAATCTTTGTTTTCAGTCTTCCAAATTTATTTGGGGAACTTTTCTGACCCCAAAACTAACTTGCCGGAGCCAAAACTACAAGGAAAAACTAAGCAAAAATATGATTTTATAATGAAGCGAAGCTTAAGAGCATACAAAGTTACAATGGAAGGATAAATGTGCATCAAGAGCTCGACATTTTGACAGCTGAGTGTCTCTGTAGCTTCGAGTGTGCAGACTTCTGTCAGCTCATCATGTACAAAACATGCACCACAAAAAAAAAGAGGTTAAAGAAGAAAAGGAAGACATACAAGCAACGTTGGCAGCTTGCCGTCACTACAACAGCAAGCGCTTGGGCGCAGTGAAGAAATTATCTCAACGGCAGCAACCCTGTCAACATCCTACGTCTCCTCCCGTCACGATCGCGGACAAAGCGAAAGCGCCGGCAATCATCCGAGTGCACAAAAACCTCACCCCTGCAGCGAAGAAAGCATAACAGACAGCAGTCTAATGAACTCTCGCAACTGTTATCACAAACCATACTAAATTGTTTTAATCCTTCTCTTCCCGCCTCTCTAATTGCTCTTAACCTCCCAGGATTCCGAGAGCTGGTGTGATTTCCTTAATTGCGGAGAGCATCCATATTCCCCCCTCGCTTGCTTGCAATCGCATGAAGTAATTCACCGGTGCCTGAATTTGCTCTGCATTTAAAAAAAAAACAAAAAAAAAAAACGCAACGCTCGTTCTCTCTTCAAACCCTCACGCATCCAACCCGTTCTTCACTTTTTTTCTTTTTTTTTCCTCTTTTGCAAAGGCGGCCCAAATCCGTTCAATTTCAATTTGGTCTCTGTGCACTCTGGATTCGGGCTTCCTGCAGGGTTCATCCTCGAGGTTCCAGAGCGCTCTGAAATAACTGTTGCTATTGGCATGAAACATCATTCCCTCTCGCGCCCACGCGATGTCAATAGAGCAGAAAGGAGAGCTGTTTCACAGAACCAAGGGCTAAACTCTTATTCGGCTTTAATGTTTATCAGAATAGCAACAGAGAGGAAACAGACAGGGCGCTGCGGGTCAAACAGCTCCGACACTGCCGGAGGAGCCAGGAGGAAGCATGGCGACGCTGCTGAGGCATCGGAATCTGGGACATTTAGATGAATTCATACGTTTAGTTTGGCCCAGTTCCTGCACGTCCTCCTTCTCCTCCTCCTCCAGTAAACGTCTAAATGGGAGAGCGTTCAGCTGAGGAGCTACGCTGTTCGTCCAGGTGGCTGTTGATCATTGTCAGGGGAGGCTCATCAGATATGGACACCTGAGTGGCGGCCTCAAACTTTGACGCTGTTGGAAGGCCTTGAGCCTGTGTGCGACAGTTTAGGCCAGTCCAACTTAGGCCCATATAGTGGACAATTAAATAGATATATGAATGATAAAATATATGGCTTTGATAGGTATGACGGGACGGTTACAATAACCCTTAAACAGCAGCGCAAAAAGACTCGTCAGCTGTCTTCGGGTGGATCAGAAAAGAACAAGGAACAACAGGGAAACTGGAAACTGACCAATGTCAAATGGCAATGCCCAATTATAATGGAGGACAAGTGATTCAAAACTTTACAACAGACTGCCAGTAACCCAGCATTTGGTCCTCTGCCGCCTTGTATGCGACACCAACATCGGCGCTAGAATCCTTCTTGGGTGCAAGGCCAGCCGCCTCCTCGGATTCCCAGAAGAACTTCAAACTGACATCCTCAAATGGTTCCAGACGCTTGGGTGGTAGAACCTGAGCTCCAGCGTGAGGCAGCGGAAATCTCAGCCACCTTCTCTGACTTGTAAAAAAAAAAAAAAAAAAGGAACTGAAGCTAAAGTCTCTGAGGAGGAAGGCAAGTTAATCATCGCTGGATGACGCTGAATCCATATTTTCCATCTGAAGTGTGAGTTGACGTGACCTGTCGGAAATTCACTTCGCTGCCGATATGAATACATCTGGTGAAATATATTTTTGTGACGGCGTGTCAGGGCTTTTAGAGTTACAGCGTCGCAAGTTTAGGCGAAGGGTGACTGATCAAGCTGCAGTGTTTGACAAGTTGGTAATAAGAACATGTTGCATTCACTGACACCAAGGCTTTTCTTCCAAACATGCCATCAAAGCATTTCCAATATGATCATTCAGGCTATTCCATGAATCCATTTCGCCGGTTCCAATCATGCTTCTACATCCTTGCTGCATCGGAATATATAAAAAGATGAAGAAGTCAAAACAGCTATGTCTGTATTTCCTCAAAATGGGACAAATGTCAGGCTTTCAATGTTTTGAAGGCCCTTGGGAGCCCAGGAGGACACGGGGGTCAAACAAATATCTGATTTGCATCGTGACTGTGGGGCGGCAGGAATACATCACACGCAGACAGCCAGGGAATTCAAAATCAGACTGGCCCGCTGGGGGTATTTATTCAGAAAAACCTGTTTGTTTTTCAGCGATAAAAACAAACAAACAAACCAAACTTGCAGCTCAACAATCCGCAGCTTCCAGGGTAGAGAGGAGAAATTAAAAAGATGCTTGTGTCAATATTTTCCAGCTGGGATTCCTCCTCATCCCGAGCTCCTCTACATAGATGTCCTTGTTTACACTGAGGCCCTGCTCATTAATAAGAGCAGAATGTCGCCGGCTGACCTTCAGCTGGCTCTAAAAGCGGCGTACATAAGTGTGAGCGTGTCTCAGCGTGTGAGTCAGTCGGGCTGCTGTAAGAGGCGAAAAAAAAACACACACACACAAGGTCCCGCGGTGATGAATGTGCAGTAATGCAGCCTGCAGTGTGTGGCTCATAAATGCAGCCCGCGGCGCGCAGGAGCCGCTACGATTCTCGTTTCTCCGAGACGCAGCCGCGGATCTTTGCCAACTTTCCTTTCAAGAGCACACTTCATCTTCGGGGGGGCCTTTCCATAGGGCCCGATCACGTCCAGCTGGCGGGCGGGAAACGCAGCAGCCCCTACTCACCTGTGGGTATCATGTGTACCGCGGGGGAGAGGGGGCGGCTGCAGTACACCGGTTCATACCAGTGTTTGTTTCTTTTTGTGATGTGAATCTTTCATACACAACAATACCGGTGAGTATGTTGCAACGTTGGGAACGTCAAGCGGTGGAACATTGTTGGAGAGGGGACTATTTTTGCAGTTGCACTTGCAGCAACCACATGGGGACACCGGTACAGGTAGAGCCCCGCGTGGATGTCGTCGAGCAGTGCGGAGCCAAGCGGCGAAGAAAAAGTGAAGTTGGAGAACCAACAGAAAACGAGCCAGAAGAACTTGCAAGGAAAAGAGCAGCCGTGTGGGTCGTCTGGAAGTTCTTCAGGCTTCAAAAAAAAAAAAAAAAAAAATCGGACGTCCATCAAACAGCTGTTTTCTGCAGATGCTGTCGGGCTAAAGTTGCTGCCGTCGGAGGCAACGCGAGCAATTTGCTTCACCGCCTCAGCCGCAAAAAAATATGTCTTGGAATATCAAGAACGCGTGAAATTAGGATGTGCGTCCTCCACGTCTGCAGGTGATGCGTTTGCTAGGTGGGACTGCTTACAAAAAAGGAAAGCAAGCAGTGGATCAGACGCTACAAACGCGATCACCATCCACTTAGCCAAAGACGTGGTAACACACAGTCTTGCATTGAAAAAAATAAATAAAAATACCATCATACACTGTGAAAGAGGTATAATTTCAAAAAATACCGTGATTTTTGGTCATAAATCCCAGTGCTCGGGTAAGATGTAATGCTCAGCGTTGGCGTGGTTGAACGGCGTCGAGCAGGGTGGGATTCTGGTCAGTGGTGAACACTCACGAAAGGTGGATTTTTTTTTTTTAGAGACTTCAATGGAAAGTTTTAACGCCGTTTTCGGGGCATGTAAGTAAATCTTTCTGCCCCTGAATCCATCCAGCTGCCCGTTCATCCGTCCCCATGCATGCAAACACGACGTCCCAGGAGTGCCTGCAGAGTTCAAGTCCTCAAATTTGGCACAAAAGTCAACTCGAACTCAAGGAAGATCCTGATGTGGATTTGAGTGGTTAAAGGGTCAAAGGTCAAGTTCACTGGGCCCTGACACCGGCCCCTTTTTTGTCAACACAATATCTAGAACCCCCACCGCGGGGATGGGAAGACTTCAAATTTGGTACAATCGTCAACTCGTGCTCAAGGATGAACTGGTGTCATCGGAGGGTCAAAGGTCAATGTCACGAAACCTCATGAAACACATTTTTAGCCAGCACTCTCGACAATTATGATAAACTTCCAAGAATCTAAAACTGATGACATGACGACAAGTGTTGACCTGTTTCAAATCTTAATACGATATACAACAAATTCAAAGTCTTCATGACATAAATCATGGACAGACTTGGGCGTTAGATGCTACTTTATCACACTGCGATAGTTCTGATTGCCGAGCTGTGTGTATGCAAGCCACCAAAACACATTACGCTGGTAATAAACACACCGTTTTCCAGCAGCAGCCACCTAACAACAAATGCTAGCGAGGCTCCAGGAAAGGAACTCGCACTGTGGGGTCGCACAGATAACATGCTCACATCTGTCGTCTCAGAATGGATCAATCATGCCATTAGAGGTGCACAAATTCATAGATTTGCAAAAAAAAAAAAATGGGTCGACGATCAAACAGTAATGCCTTCTGTAATCTGTAATGCCTTCCCCCAGAAAGCCTCTTATTTTGAAAAACCCACAGTGCACCTTCGTCACCATTCCCACCCAGCTGCTCCCTCATAACCATGCTAGCAGCGGTCCGGCGCCAGGGAGCAGGAAATGGCGAGCTGCCAGGGAAAAAGAAGCCCCGGATGTTTCCTCTCCTCTAAGGAATAAGTCGGCCGTGCCGGAATATTCCGTATCCGGAGGCGACGACTCAACAGGCTAAACACATGCAACATGCAAACAACGTCGGTACGAGATTAAACCACCCCGGTGGCCACCGCGAACCGGCCCCAGTATCTGACCCCTACGGTGGCTGCACCAAAGCCAGTTGATCGACTGATCGATTGATTGATTAGTTTTATTGTCATAAATCCTCCTGAAATTTGTGCCGTTCCTCATGACAGCTCATTACAAAAAAAAAAAAAATCCCCACAAAACAAACCACTGCAAAATGCAACATATACAGCAAAACATACCGTCAGACATCAGGGTGGAATACGGCCGGTGGGACGGCGTTCAGGTATTAATTTTAGCTTCAATGCCGCTGTAGCTTTATGATTGACTGCTGTGTTTTGTTTCCCTGGCTTATATGGCAAACCTCTAACCTTGAACATGTTAAAATAAGTGCACGTTTACACTGTAAAATCAATTGTTGAAAATGAACAGAAAGAAAAGAAATAGCTGAATAATCACCTATTCTCAGTTTGGAGAGGATTTAAATAAAAATTCCAATTACGGTAACACAAGTGCCATAACGCTTTCAGTTGTCAGTCAGTCATTGGCCATTTCAGTTAAAAAAAAAAAAAAAAAAAAGCATCAACATTTCAAAATCAGCTCGAGCATTGTTGTCTGCACTGTG
The DNA here is from genome assembly GCA_901007715.1 of Dactylopterus volitans. NCBI lineage: Eukaryota > Metazoa > Chordata > Actinopteri > Syngnathiformes > Dactylopteridae > Dactylopterus > Dactylopterus volitans. The sequence goes on from CAAKHG010017875.1 coordinate 26,514, forward strand.
CGGTCTGTAAACAAAGGTTCTGTTATCTGTGTCGGTGTTTATCACCGCTGATAAGTCCAATTGGCACATTCAAGGGCCATATTGAGCCAGTAAATCTAGTCACGAGGCCTGAGTAGTGGCCTGCGATATCGGTGATTCAGCTGTTGGTTTATCAGCCGGATCCCCGATATTTCAGACCCTGATTCAGCTCCTGTGAAATTCTGGTCGTTCACCGGCAGCCTGGCAAGTTCCGCTTTCTGATTTGACCCGCCGTGACATTGCTGTACAATTATCGACTGAAACTGGAGGAGGCGGCTGCTCCACCTCCATGCGTCAATGAGACACCGGACATGTGCAACTTATCTAATAAAAAGGCGGCTCCATTGTTTGCTTGGAATACTCAATTCGCTCGCGTGCTCGCTGCCGCCTCTTTCGAGGCGTTCAGGTCCGGCTCCTGACCGCGCCGCAACAAATGAGGCCCTGCTTATGAAAACTGGCGCCGGCGGGTCACTCGAGTGCAGGAGCGGCAGGCGAGTGTCGTCGGGAAAGCAGGTTCACATGATATAATTAGGTTACCGTGCGCAGGGAAGCCGGCGAGGACGAGAGCGCCGGGCCTGCGCCGCATCGCGCAGCAAAAAGGCCAATATGCAATGAGGGAAACGGTGATGACTTCATCTGGGAGCGATAACTGATCACAAGCAGAGATGCGTCACGCTGCTGAGGCGATGATGAAAATTTGCTCTGCGGGAATGACTCACGGCGGGATGTCCGACTCACAGTTTTTTTTGTTTTTTTTGTTTTTGTTTTTTTTTGTTTTTTTTGTTTTTTGTTGTTGAAGCTCTGGATTTTGACTCTTCTCCCTTCAAAAAACAAAAAACAAACAAAAAAAATCAAGGGGAGAGGCCGAGTCGCTTTTCAAACCCGCCTCGTCAAACCGCTGTGCAGGCCTGACAGTTACTCCACCGATGGCTAACGTGCGACATTCCGGCTCCTGCTCACTTCATCGCCCGCCATGTTTGGGTATCAGATGCAAACTCGGATGCTGAGCAAGGAAGCGAATCCAAAAATTCGCCGCAAAGCGCCCATGACGAACTGCTAACAAAAATGACTTACGGGGGTTATTGGCTTCACTCTGCTTCCAGAGACGTGAGAAACTTCGGTGTGTTTCACAGGAATTTAACCCAGGACAAAGCAGCAAACCGAACCCTCTTGGCCCTTCTCACGTGCGGCCACTGCAATCATTCCGGTCATGCATGTTTGCGGCATTTGCACAAACACCGCTTCCACCCAAAACTCACACTAACACACACACACACACACACACTATCACACACACCACCCGTGAAAGCCTCCATTCAACTGATTTTGGCTCATTTGAATCAGAGGAGCCGCTATTGTCTGCCAACTGGGGTTAGTTTGAAGAGGGGAGGGTATGTGAGTATATATATGTGTGTGTGTGTATGTGCATGGTGGGTGGGTGTGTGTGTGTGTGTGTGTGTGTGTGGGTGTGGGTGATGGGGGTCAACCCTTCTCAGAAAAACGTGTGAACCAACAAGTCTAAAAATAAGAAAAAATAAATAACAGCTATGCCACATTTATGGTTGGAAGCGCCTCGAAGGAGCCCAGATTTTCGAAAACAAAAACCAAATTGAGGTGAAAAGTGAAGCTGAAGAAGAAGAGTTTGCGAAAAGTCTGAGAGAATGATTAGAAATATGCTGCAATTGTAAAAACTTTTGAGCATACAAGTAATTTTTTAAGCATCAATCAATTCAAATCAATGAAAATATACTTAATTTGCTGTTTGGACCAAAGAAACAACTCCATGACACACTACCTGTCAGCTTTAATTTGCCCAAATAGCTAAAAAATAGACAAGCAGCCGTAACGTCAGGGTACCTGACAGACCCTGAACACACCACTACAGGCAGAGAGCCGGGCTAAAAATACTCAAATAACCCGGTTGAACATGTAAACCGTGATGATGTGGAGCAGCGGTGCGAGGCAAAATGATAATAATCATAATAGTGTGTAATAATAATAAATGAAAATAATCCAGCCCGTCTTTCCTGCTGAGCACGCCGGCCGCGGCCCCGCTCCCGTCCGCGGCGTGCCGGCCGGCGCCCGTCCACCTGTGAACGCACCACCGTCCGCTCCGCGTACTTGCCAACTTCCTGGTGTTGCTGGAACTTCGCATGGCCGCGCGCTAGCTACGTGGCCGCCGCCGCCGCCGCGCACCCCGCACACTCACGGCCTGCCACGCTGACGCGGACACTCGCTCCGTGGAGCTCGTATCGCCCCCTCACACACACACACACAAACGCGCGCACACACGCACACACACTCGCTCAACCGCGCGCACACAGATGGGGGGGACGCAAAACGTTTATGTTTCCTGAGGCGAGCCGTGAAGGCAGCACGGCAGCAGCGGGAAGTACGCAGCCGAACGCCGCCGCCGCCGAACCGCAGCGGGCAAACTAACACTGGAAGTATTTTCAGGCTTGACTCCGTCGCCTCCGCGGCGCGGACAAGCGGCGGATATCCAAAAAAAGAAAACAGCCCCCGTTCAGCCGAGCCAGCCGCCGCCGGGCTACACGTACCTGTATCGGGGGGATGCCGCCCGGGCCGTCCGCTGCGTCCGGCGAGTTGTCGAACACCCGGTCCCGGTACAGGGACCACAGCCCGACGTTGGGGATGAAGAGCAGAGCCGCTATGAGCAGCCCGGCGAACTGCAGCAGCCGCTTCTCCTTCCGCCTCATGTCTCCGGGAGAGCGCGTTTGAAGCAGCGGCGGTGGAAGCCAGCGAGTCCCGAAGCAGCCGCGCTCCCCCCCAGCCTGTCTCTCACCCCCCCTCCACCCCGCGAGCGGAGACAACTTTCACTCCGACTGGGAGGCGGACGGACACCGGCGCAGTGACGCCGAAGCGGCTGCGCGCTCTGCCGCTAGAGGGAGCCGGGCGGCGGGAGAGGAGTTGGAGGTTCGGCCGGGACTTTTATTTTGTTACTGGATGTTTTAAAAGGGACGGAACGGAGTCTTCGGCCCACCGGTGGTGGGGGGAGGCCCACGCCACCCGTGCCGCGGCGGCTGACAGCTCCGTTCCGGGTTAAATCGCGTGTATGGCGGCGGAGCGACACCGACTCACCGCGAAAACTTCCGGGCTGATGACTTCTGTTGCCTTCACATGCGCCTCGGAAATGAGAGCAACAACATGTGGGCTTTGCGGGCCCCCCCTTGAATGACCAATAAATCTGCCCGGAAAGAAAAGGAAAAAAAGCATATATTTCAACTCATGTGCATGTAAACATGTACATGAAAATCGCCTGCTTTTGATAGCTTACTGGAGCTACAGTCTGATCTGAATAAAGATTAGCCGATTGTTCCTCCATGCTGCAGCCAGATTATCATAATCATGAGGTGGAAAACCTCAAAACACCAGCTGGCAGATCTAATTAGACGAAGCCCTCCGCCTCGGCGCTGGACCCGCGACGTGCTCGCCGGCGTGTCTGTTTACGTTTCGAGGTTCTGAAAACCCAAACCACGGACCTGATCAAACGCAATTATGGCAGGGTGGTTGGTTTATCCTTGTTATGCCGGCAGTTAACGAGCCCGTGACAGAATGCAAAAGGACAACAAAAGTGCCACGGTGGGGAAGGACGTGCGTCCAAAGTGATAGCTGCTACTGAGCGTCATAAGAATGGGAATAAAGTTCTGCAAACAGGTGCTGCCAGACGGTGGCCTGAGGTCGTTATCTGGCGTTCCCTCCCTCCTGACAGGCTCACTATCGCGCACACCCTCCCGAGGACCTGGCTGTAAAGCAAATATATGTGTAAATAAACGACCAACAGCTCGGCTTCTCACTGCCCACTTTAAAAAAGGCTCCCAAGCCTAACCGGAAAAAATAAAATAAAAAAACAGGCCTCAAAATCTACCCAAGCACAAGGTTGCGATGACCTTGTTCGATGAATTCATAGTTCAAGATGACCGTTTCGAAACACCCGACACTTTGAAATAGTGCTGCAGATCGACTACAAGAAATTAAGTAATTGCAGAATTTGCTGTGATTAATCACACCTAATCGCTTCTCTTCAGACCGAAGCTTGTTATAATGGATCATGAAAATGTATTAAATGTTTAAATTGGAATGATTTCTCTCTCTGTACGTTATCTTCTATGTTAATTGGGTGGCATTTTAGCCGCCCAGTCAGCCAGAGCGTGACTTATTTCCACGCTTAAAGGTTCTGCTGTTGGTCCACGACTACCACAGGCCTGTGAGGTAGCCTGTGGATGCCCCAGGTTTTGGTCGGGTGTTTCGCTTTGAGGCGACTGTTTAATGATGAGTTATTTTGTTTGTGGTGGATAAATCGGGCTTTGCAAAGTGTTCAGCTTACTTCAGTTTCCTCCAAAAGATCCGTTGGGCGACTTTTGAAAGTTAAAGTTTCCTCCTAGAATCTCCAACCTCGTCCTCATCCATCCTCAGCCAGACCGCTTTGGTGTGGCACACGTTCTCACAGGTCACAGTTTTCTTCTTCTTTTTTTTTTTTTGTTTAGTTTTTTTTGGCCGATGGTCATCATCAGTCAACGCCAAAAGAAAGTAAATGAAACGCAGCCGCGTCCTCCGTCTTCCAATGATTTTTCCCTTTGGCAGCCACATTAATTGTGTGAACTTCTAACGCAATAATTAGCAGGTCAATTCTGACCACTTCTTCAAATACAACCGGCGGCTTGCCATGAATGAATGGGGTTATGATTTGCATGGAGAAAAAGTGCCCTCTTGGACGCCCCCATGGTGGATAAAGCCAGTGAAGTCCCCTGCAGCGTCTAATGGACTCCATTTAAAGGCTCATTTATGCTCAGCCTAAAAATGTGGAGACGGACAGAGGCTTCAGCCCATAATTGGCGTTCATTTCGTCCATATTTCTGTACATTCTACGCAATCACCTCCAGTGTGTGTGTGCTTGTGTGTGTGTGGCTGACATTTGAAAGGATTTGAAATAGCGTCCATCACCAGTTTGTCGCATTGGTAATTAAAAGAAAATAAATCTCCGGCCTCATTTTCCAGTTCATTTAATCGACTGACTCTGGTACATAATTACCACCTCCCTCACTGTCACTATGTTTGTTTCCGTTGACGCGCTTTTTGACTGTGATTGGTGCCCCCGACTGGTCATTCTGCATAAGGTCCACGCTAACGTGAATAACTCTTAGAAGCACGTGGGCAGCGGCGGTTGTACCGTTTGAAATACGGGTGTCTGTTTTCATAGATGAGCCTTTAGGTTGCCCCCTATTGGACAAAACCTGGAGTGGTGCCCTTTAACCAACTTTTGTAACTATTTCGCATCACAACTTCTTGCAACTCACCTTTTATTATTATTATTTTTTTTTGTTTCCTGCCCTTCAATCTTCCTAATTTAATTTGGCATCCATTAGCAAACAACATGCAAACAGCCCATAGGCTTATGGACAACCTGCCTCGTCATTGGATTTGTTAACTGATCAAAGTCTCAGGAACCTCCAGGCACATTGATATTTTTGTATGCTCATGCATAAGTTTCAGAGTTCTACAAGTTCTGTAGAGTTTTTTTTTCCCCCATTATTTTTCGATGTGAAAGCAGCTTGTTCAAAAAAAACCCCAAAAAAACGGCGATATCTGCATGCACTTCCGTCACGTAAGGCTACACAGTCGTTCACCTCTCTAACCTCACAGCAGTCAGCTAAAAAATTGTCAGTCCTGTTGGAGCATGCAGGGGATATTCAGTGGAGGGTGGCCAAAGTAATATGTCTGTCCTCCGAAAGGGAAGAATCTCAGCAACATGTCTTCAAAGAAAGCCGTCACACTGAGAATTACCAGAGGCAGCGGTGCAGGAAATGTGTCTCGGATTGAAATCCTAGCAGCCACCGCACCTACTTTATAAACACACCAAACACACACGGCCACTGAGCAGCGAGAGCGCAAACGACTGCTGGTGGGCAAAAACGTTGGGATTCAAACGGTGGGATTTGAACAAATCGATACAGCCGTTCAGAAGGTCAAGGCCATTCTGACCTCGAACCCGTGCGGATCGCGAGAGGCGAGGTATCTCAGGAATGTCCTGGGGACAGGAAGTCCTCCAATTTGGAGCAATTGCGAGTTCAAGGATCAACTGATTGGATTTCGGTGGTCAAAAGGTCACAGGACCTCACAAAATGCACATTTTGGGCCATAACTCGCAATGTTATATGCAGGTTTTGACAAACTTCCATGCAAATGTCTGAAAGGATGAAATATGACATAATATTTGGTATTCACTGGATGATTTCTCTTTCTTATTCTCTCTAGCAGCTTAGGCATGCAGAATGAGTCACTGTGCCTATTGAGACCCGCCCAGACCCCAGGCGAGGGACCCGCCACTCCCGGGGGGGGGGGTCTGAGCCCCCTCCAGCAGCCTCCCCAAGAGGGCAGGATGAGGTCCAGGGCAGGGGGTCATTGAGGGAGCCACCAAAGCCAGGAACCAGTTCACTGGACATGGTGGCCCCTCGCACCAATAACCAGTCCGGATCCCTGTGCTAAGCTGGCACAAATGTCAGTTCCAGTTCAAGGGTGCATTGATTAGTTTGGCAGTGAAAGGTCAATGCGACCTCACCAAACACATTTATAGCCATAACTCTATATCTTCTATTGATTGCGTCAAAGGTCAACCTCACCGTGACCTGTGTCATTCTTGTCAGCCCGACATTTCAGGAGCGTCTGAGGGGTCGTTTTTCTTCGGGTTTGGCACCAATGTCAACTCAGGTGCAGGGCGGGACCGGTTAGGTTTTTGATGGTCAGGGGTCAAAGGTCGGTGGCGCTGCGGCATCACATGGCATGTGTGTCTGGGTGTAAGTCATGCTGATGATATCATTTTAGACAAATGTGTAACAGGATGAAATGACGAGGTGGCTTTTTTCCTCCCCTTAATACATTAATACAATTTATTCAAAGTCATGGACAGACAATTCATGGACAGACTTGGGTGTTAACTGCTACTTGATTGGCTCTTTGAAGAAAAAAACCCCGGGGCAGCAATTTCCAGTTGCTCCTACATGCTAAAACTGTATTTGCCGCCGGTATGAGGTCAAAGGTTTCGGTAAGCGCTAATGTCGCTGTGTAAAGACGATCTGGTACCAGCGGATTGGCTCAGCTGCAGCTAATTAGCAGTAAAAAAAAAAAACCCTCTCTGCTTTGCATGCTGGTGTGCAGTTAACTGTCTGCATGCATGTAACCTGTAGTGCATAAAACAGCCACAGAACACATAATGAATGAGAAACCGACTTAACCAAGCATTTTTAATAGCCTGAACTAAAAATAACATGGAATGCACAACATCACGAACAGTGAACTGCACTTTGAAACAATCAAAGTAAAATAAATCGGGGGAAAAAAAGGCACCTCAATATAATTTTTTGAAAATCCTTTTGCCCCCAATTTTTGTTGACATCTACGGGAAAATGATATGGAATTCTAATTTTGCTTTGTTGAAGAAAAATCATTTGTTTTTATTGTTAAACCTCTTGACTCCCTCCTCGTCGATGTTTGTTGTATCACTGCGATACGTGCCGCCCGCTCGCTTAACAATGTTGAAGCCTCTCCAACCTGCAGAGTTATGGATTTAAAGAGAAAATAAAAAAAAATGCTTGACGAAAATCAATGCGAGCCGAGACAGGAGGAGTGTGGCTGACACGATGAAAGGCATCAAATGTGCGAGCAGAAATGAGAGGCTGGGGGGAAAAATAAATAAATAAATAAAAAAATCATCTGCTCTGTGGACATACGCGAGAAAAGCACGAGGTCAGAGGTCACGTCGGTTCACGCGCTCACACGCAGATTCGCGCTGAAGACATTTGGAAATGGCATCACAGGGAGATTAAACCAGACACACGAATCGATGCGCAAATATATGTCAATCTTTGTCTTCCAAAAACAATTACGCCCATCAGCCATAGCATTACGACCACCGAGTATAATATCACGGCCCTGCAATCAATTCTCCCTTCAGCAGGAGTTTTATGTTGGATTTTTATTGAATCTCTTTGAAAGAGGTGTTGACATATTGTTCTTGGGACTGTAATTTGTGGTGGTGTTGAACTCCACTGGGTTATCCTGAGAAGTGTCCCTAATATTTTGGTCGTTCCACTCATATGCATTCGGGTGACAAAATGATAGGGACACAAAACCTGAAGGGAAAATTTATTGCGGGCCTGTTGCTTTAAGTCTATGATATATATGTTGTGGTTTGGATGTTAATGCTGATGGGTGTACGTCGTTATATATCAGAATGGAAATGCGGTAAAGTTGCAGCTCTTGAGAGTCATGTGCGTTCTCTAGAGCTCATTTAGGGAAAACGCCATGATCAAACTTAATGTTGAAATAGTATAAATAACATTGGCAGCAGACAACGCGTGCGCATGCTGAAACGCAACAACAACAACACAAAAAAATAAGGCAGAAAAACAGCTCAAATGAAGCATAAATGTCCTTCGTGATAAATCTCAGGAAGGCTGAATATTTTTAGCATCAAAATCAGAAAACATCAAGCTAGCTTGCGTTGATGCCAGGACGTGATGTATGAATGGGATAAGTATAAATAGTTGACGTTGAGCTGAATTGCCACGAGGGCGTCACACTCTTTCTTATAATGACCTGTAAAAATATCTTATGATGCGGATGATGCCCGACATCGCAGTCTATCGAAGCAATGTTGCCGTGGTGATCAAAACAAAACAAAAAAAGGTGAGTCTTTCAATTGGATGGCACAGTTTGTTTGTTTTAAAAGGTTTATATCATGGAAAGTTTATTCAAATACTTCTTTGAATTGCGAGCACACATCCTTCAAAAGCCAAACATTTTCCGTGGCTGCGAGCATGCAGAAGTGGGAAGCCAACAACAAAAAAAAAGAAAAAACTTACAGAAGAAGCGGAGAAGTGAGACGTGCGAGCGCCCTCAGCATTCGCAGTTAATCAAAGTACAATCGAGGTTGATTGGGGAAGCCAAACAACTTGCAAATGCGACGTGCGCAAGTGGCACATCGGCATGTCCGCCACTTTGCAGGAAGAATAGGTGGGAAATTGCTCATTTCAGTCCTCACATCAGCATCCAGGTTTAATGGGACACCACTTTACCTTTGTTTTACTTCATCACTCCCCGATGGCCCTCATGAAAGAGGGGGAGCGTGGGGGGGGTCTGCTCTTTGTAAATGCCGTTGCGAGCGGCACTCGATTAGATTACACAGGAAAAACATCTTTGCACAAAGGCGACGGCTTTGATTGGCCTGACCCGGGCTGCACAGCCGGAGCACCGGGAGCCGGAGTGGGCTCATGCTATCCTAATTGTTTATCAGGAGGGACTGGACGCCAGAATGAAACCCGCTAATGGGTTCCAGCGCGCAACAGTCAATCATTGGTCTGCCACCGGGGGAGCGGAGGCATGCTAACACGGTGCTCTCCTTTGACGCTCTGCAAATTACCTCTTTTTTTTTTTTTTTTTTTTTTTTTTTTTTTGTTCCCAAAACCTTTTTCCCC
>CAAKHG010017883.1:6638-26144 GCA_901007715.1 Dactylopterus volitans
CAATTTAATGGCTTCAGCTCTGTCAACAGCGGCTCTCGGAGGGACTTCAGGGCCACCTGATGGAACGATTTTATGGGCTTTGTCCATCTTTGGGCCCCCATAAATTGACACCACTTGCAGTGGCTATGGCTGGTGAACAGCTCCGTGGAGAGATTGTGGAGGAGGTCGAGGCCCTTTGGTGGGGAAGTAATAAATATGGCCATGTGATCATAGTGCAGCAAATGCAACCTGAAACTGCTTGACATGAGGCCTTGCGCCCTCAGTCCTGCATGACCAGTCTCATGATACAGCCAAATAGCTTACACAAACACGCAACTCACCACACAATCACACAGACACCTAAATATCAGGCATGCATACAGTCACTTAGAGCAGCATATGAATTATTTACACATCCTGCCATGCTTATAATGGACATGAGGGACCCTCCATTCCAAATTAGTAGTAAGACCTTCATGGCATGTTTGCACTTTCTTTGTGCATCATTTAATGAAAAGAAGAAATGCATTTGATTATGAAACATGGGCCAAGGATGAACCCATTACATTTGAGAGCGAATTGTATTAAATGAACCTAAACAGTGGTCTTTATAAACCAAACCAAGCTTTTTCATGCCCAAACCTTCACAATGCTGTTGCTGCGTCATCGTGCATGCATCAAGTATGATCTGTACTGGTTTCGGAAAGCTCGATTGCGCACTGATGTTTACACTGGTGCACAAATGACAGAACATGAACCCTCATCATCAAAGAAGCGAAAACACGAAGAAACAGGACACGCGATGGCAGAAAACAGGGATAAACATGGGCGTGGCCTTTCCCAAATGGAAATTGCTGACGAGGCATGAATGTTTTCAGAGTGTTGCCAGAGTTGCTTGTTTTCTCCTAGACTGGAACTTTAGACCGGTGCTCATGTTCTCCCTCATGCTGAAGAGAAGAGAGGTTGAGGGTGTTAGTTGCTGTCTGTAGCTTAAAAATGAAATGCAACCAAATCCTACACACTGGTCCTTTAATACCACAAGACCGTTAGATATTTATATCCGCTTTCCTGGAAGCGAATGCAGCCTCCTCTTGAAAACTCACTGGTATTAATAATAAGGAAGACTTGAGATTATCATGTAGAAAAACGTTTTTCGTACACTTGTTGTATGATACTGTCCAAAACTTAAGTAGTATACTTAACTAGAACATTTAGAAATGTCCAGCTTCAATTTAGTCATTAACATGTAATGCCAGTGTATACATGTAATATTGTATTTTTTTTAGTCCACTGATTTAATTTGAAGGAATCAGTTACTTAGTAACATACAGTATTAACCTACTCAAAGGTGTTTTAAGTTACTCAACCTTTAACATTTGCCTTTATCTATAACATCTGATCACGGAAAGTGCTCTTAAAACTTATTTTGATAAGTGCTACAGAAACAAAGATATTATCCTTATTATTCTTATTAGAATTATTGTAATTCTTATTTTTATTCATATTCGTATCATTAGCTGCAGCATTAAAGTCAAGTATGTATGAATGCATCAATAATAATAATCCACAAATATTATAGACCCAATGTTGTGGTGTGCCCTTTTGCATGCCAAGTAATTTAATTTCGATTTGAAGTAAACTTTGCACTGGAAAATTTCCACTTCACACATGTAGTGTCTGGTGTAAACAATAGACTTCCTCCTCCTCAACTGCCAATAACAGGATCCAGGTTTGTCATACCAGCTACAGGCAGCGGGTGGCAGTGAACCTTCAACATAGAAAACAACAGATTTGCATGAATGTTGTTTTCCCGAACAGCAAATAAATGAAAAATTTTGGGGGAAAAAATTACAAAAGAGGATGTCAGGTCAGAGGGGTGGCAGCAGCTCCATCAGGGACACGAGTAACTGTAGGGCAAAACAGTGGCGTGACGGAGAGTGGATTATCATTCCTAAGACGGCAGGAAATGCTGTTTAATCATAACTGGCTTGGAATTAGGGGTCTGAAGATAAATTTACATGCTATGATGGAAAATTCTTTAGTGGAACAGCATGACTAAGCAGGCTACCAGAAGCCACGAGGGGCTCACAAAGATGGCATTCAAACAGAATTTCATTTTCTTTCAAATGTTTGTGTATTAATTATCTGCTTTTAGTCTGGAAACGTCAAATATTCCAAGGGACTAGCATGATAATGAACGATAATGAAAGGAATAAATGAGCTTTGGTTAGCGTGCTTTGGTTTGTTTCGTACACTTCCAAAATATATACATCATTCATTAAACATGCTTTCTCCATTCTCCAACCTGTTTGAACAACATTTGAAGATCAGGCAAGTAAACACATCTCTTCTTTGGACTCCATGTACAAGTGAATAAACGATCCTTCTGCTAGTAGAAAAAAAAACGCATAATTTGGAAGCTAGAATAAAGCAGGGGTGTAGCCGGGTATGCCAGTAAATGTTGTGTGCCCACGCTGCTATTTTTAATAGAATAATGACAAGTGCAAGCCCTAGAAGCCCTTTGAATCGTCAAAAGTTAGAGCTCAGTCACAACACAGAATTTCATTGGACAGGATTCTTGATGACTCTCCCTGAAGTTTCTACCACTGTCACTTCAGAGAGAAAAAAAGAGGTGGGGCGCATTAAAGGTGGAGGTGTGTGTGTGTCTGGAAACATGTGTCCAACTGTGTACTGTATGGGATTTTTTTTGTGTGTTCATCTATTTAGAAAACCAGCATGCCAAAGAACATTCATAGTCACAGATGATGTGACAAAATTGATGAAATGAAAAAAAAAACCCAAATAAATAAGAGAAAACTGGACAAAGTTCAAGAAAAAAGGAACCAGCAGAGCAACAACAACAACAACACATTGAAATGGAAAGACATGAAAATAAAACCTAATAACAACCACAAAGATTACATCTGGATTGCATCCTTCCTGATGGCGTCATGTGTGCTCACGCCATGGGACCAGACCATAACCACGGCAACGCTCAAGCCAGACAATAGAGGTCTTTGTTATGGGCGGTGAACCCATTTAATTTTAATTTCAATTTCAAGGGGCAGAGATTTTAACCCATTGAAGTTGGAGCTAGTTTGTTTTGGTGGATTAGTAAATCCACCTCCTGGCTGCAAAAGACAGAAAAGGGTTTGCATCGGTTTTGGTACTGACTATCAGGAGAATCGCCTCTCTCCAGCCACCAAAACAAGGCCGGCTGCTGAACACGCTGACAACAAAACCCTGCACGTTTAGGAATATCTTGCAGATATGCATCCTTTGATGTACCAAGTGTTCTGTCCCAGTTCTCCATAGGTATCTCAAATCCTTCTGCATATTCAGCCAGAACTGTATCCACCGTTTTATTTGTAAGAGATGTAAACATATTGAGCAAGCAGGAGATTTGTTGAGTTGTTCTTATTGTTTTTTGTTGTTTTTGTCTTTTTTAAGGTGAATAAAATTCAAACATGTACACACAAAACAAACCAAGAAAATAAAAAAAATAAAAAAGTGAGAGAGAAATCAACAGCTTAACAGGAAAGAGAAAGATGAGGGGTGGGTTTGCAATGATCAGGAGCACAAATGGGAGAGTTTTAAAGTTCAGGAGGAACTGCAGCTTACCATGAAACTTATTTGAATCCACTCTCAGAAAATACTTCATTTTCTAGTTCCTGGAGTGACATAACATTCCTGACTCACTCTGAGTGCTCGAAGGCGCTTTCCATGGATCGCCAGCGCAGAAAAAGGTGTTATCATTAAGGAAGCGAAGGCAAAAATAACCAATTGCTTTGAGTCATCTCTATTTTAATCGTACCCAAATAAGGCAATATGGGGGGAGCCTTTTACAGTATTCAAAAATATTTTCGAGGCAGTATCAAAGTTCTTCTGCCAAAAGGAAATTATGAATGGGCAAGAAAGGAACATGTGGGTCAGATGGCACGCACAGGCACTACATTTGTCACAGCTGTCAGACAGGCATGCCTTGGAAAAAATGAACCCCGTACAGTTCCTTCAACTGTATGAGGTTGAGATAAGAGCAGCCTGAGCTTGAATGAATTTGGCTGAGAGCAACACCCCCATCAAGTTTCACATAATTGCCAACTCCAGTTCACCCTCCCAAGCAGGCCTGACTTTGGTGGCACGGCAGCGGTCACAGGACAGGAGTTTCCTGTAAATGTGGAATCGCATCATGCAGGCTGAAATAAAGTACAGGAGCTAAAGTGGATGATATAAAATTGAAATGCCTCCTAAACTGGTACCAGATTTTAACAGTGTAACTCACCACAGGTTTATTTGTAAAGCTAGAGGGGAATAATAGAGGCAAGCAGTGCCACAGAGCCACATGATGAATGTACCTAACATTGCATTAATATGCATCGACTTAGACCAAAATGAGATTATGTGAATGTGTGATGGCCAGTAATGCAGTTGGAAATTTGGAGGAGAGAGTCCAATATTAAATTTGCATCTTAGAAGAACAGAGTTATGTATTCTTGTCTCTCTGCACCACGAGAAGCTAGAAACATTCTGATCAATAGTCTTAAAAAAATGTTTTGGTAGGAATAAAGACATAGGAAGAAAAACAGGAACTCGGGCAGAACGTTAATTTTAATTTTAACTGTATTAATTCTTCCGATAAGCAGTAGCGCCGAACTCCTCCCTCTTTAGAGACTTGGTTTTAGATATTATAGGGGAGAAATTGGCAGAAAAATTGGAGGTTGGTGGTCCGGTTACATTGATTCCTGGATATGTAAAGCCACAGGGGACCAATTTAAAGGGGCTTTCAGACTGACTTAATTGTGAAGCCAAAGCATTAACAGGATTCACTTTTGGAAACATCAACCTCATAACCTACAAAATGAGCCACATTTCTGAAGAAGGGATAGAATTACTGGTATAGAGCGATTGGGGTTGGAGACATACAACAATAAATCACTCGCATAAAGGGGTAGCTTAAATTCCATTCCCAATCTGATATTCCAGTCAGAGTGGGGGAGGACCATGGGTGAATCTGGAAGGGGGGAAAGCGGCTGCAGCTGCCCCAACCCACACACACCCCACAAACCCCACACACCCCCGCCAACACACCCCCAGCTTTTGTGCTCTTAAAACTACACTTGTAAAAACAACCCATCGCGATGTCCACGGGCTTCTTTCAGCATTGACACAAACAATTAATTGACAAGAAGTGCGTAATTTTACACGTAGTCCTACGCCCCACAAACACTTAGCCACGGCCCTGCACCAGATGTTAGCGTGGCCTTCACACACACCGAGCCTGTGCGGCCCTTCAGCTGGGCAAAGAGTGAAGAAACGTTTCCACACATCAATTCAACTTGAAGTTTAACTTGGATTGAATTTAATATTTGCCAACTGTGATTCATCAATAAGAGCATGTCTATGAACCGTTTGCCAAAAGTGAAATAACGCGCTCCTGATTCGTAGGCGCATTTTGCCGTTTGATTTGTTTTTATTTTCATAAAGATAAGAAGCGCTTGATACAAAATATCAAAACATGACGTGACATGTTTGAATCTGTAATGTTTAACAGGGTCAGCGTTCTGGGGGGCAGTGACAGTGCGAGGAGATCGATCATTTTTATTTGATTAGCTAAGCGGTCCTATAAAACACACTAACTCTATCACGACAGTGAGGCTGCACAAATTAAACAAGGTTACATCATTTACTGTCAAACTGGGAGAATAACAGATACGGGGGGGATTAATTCATCTAAACATAACTGCTTGTGTGCGTGTGATAAATCTTTTCTGATATTATATGCGTTATACTTATTAGCTACGCACAGTGTGATGTAATACAGGGATTTTATACAGAGCTTTTCACATCTTGGCCCTTGCAGGCCGGAGTTGCTGGAGTGATTAAAATGAACAGGAAATGTAAAAGTGGGGATATTGTCAGTTTTATGGCACGAAAAATGCTGAGGACTGAACCGGAGGAAGAGAAGGAGAGAAGTGAAAGAGTAGAGGACAGAATGGTGGAGAGAGCAGGAGGGTCGGAGCAGGAGAGGAGAGGAGGAAATAAGTGAAGGAGACCAGGAAGAAGAAGAAATGAATGAGAGAATGAAGATGAGGATTCAGACTCGGGGAGAGGCCGGGAGTGATGAAGAGGCAGATGATGATGATGATGATGATGACAGGGAGGCAGGGGTCCTACTAAAATCCCATCTGGACCACAAGTGTGGGTTGTTTTTTTTTTGTTGATTTGTTTTGTACAGGACAGCAGTTTTGTTTTGTTTTGTATGGGCATGCCCCTGTTTTGCATGGAAAGCATTTGGGTAGTGTGTTGATACAGGGCATTAAATAACAATGAATTGTTCCTTTGGTGTGTTTTTTGTTATTCTTCAGTTGAATCCATTTTCAATTATACAGGGATTCCCACCTGTACGTATATGGCACCAAGAGCTCTAGCCACCCCGTGTGAAAATTTCTCGGCCCGCCGTGGTTTAGGACTTCAGATAGATTGACAGAGACTCTACAGCCAATGCGGAAAGTCCAGGAGATAAGGGACCTCCCTGACCGGCGTCACAGCATGAAGTCAAATAAGTGGGCTGAATGTCATGGGTGGAGAAACACTCCTCAACAATTTGAATAAATATACTGAGCAGACAGTGTCACGAAACTGATACTCAAGAGGGACATTTTAAAATGGCTGATGCCCCTTTATAAATCCAGTTTGTTCGTTGGAGACTCCAGTTGGGAGGACGCTGTCAGCGTTGTGAGCCAGGGCCTCAGCGGTTTAAGGGTCTGCAGGAGATGCAGATTTGAATCTTGGTCTGTTTTTACCAGCGGACTCGCGGAGGCTCGTCTTGAACTAGGAGACAGAGAGCCATTCTGCAGAGATTCCTCAAAATACATAATGCAGTAATGGGGTTAATTTAGATTGAAATCTTTAAAAGATAATAATACTGTGAATCCACCAAGGCCAGGAGTTTTATTACTTGGCATGTAATTTATTGCACAATGATTTCTTTTACATATTCAGACTTAGATGCGATCACCGGTGACTCGACTGGTGATGCAGAGCGTGAAAGACGAGGCTCCGCATCAGCGGTTGTCATGAGGGCAAGCTCGGTGTGCGATTCAGCACGAGCTTTGAGTGAATTGGAGGGCAAGTGCCTAGATGGTTGGCTATTTTGTTGACATTAATCAGAAGCTTTTGAATTTTGGCTGTACGGATGAACGAGAGATGGACTCACTCCCATTCGGATCGAATGCATGAAAACCAACAGGTGAATCTACAAAAGATTTTTCTGATAAAAGCCTCCATGAAGACTAGTTTACATTTCAGCTCGTTTGGATACATAACACGAGGTGTTGTAAACCAAATCTTTGGATCTCAAGTCAGACCTGTATTTCTAACCCTCCTCTAGAAGGAACTTCAGTGAACATGGAAGGAGGTGATTGTTTATATTTGATATTCCGAGTCACTTATTATAAAGCCTCAAGGGGAAACTTCACTTCACTCTCGCTGTCACGCTGCCAAAGTTCCACCTCTGCGACCTGCCGAGCAGGTGACACGGGCTCCGTGCGATTGTTTGAATAAGGTTGTCGGTTTACCTCCTGAGCCATTCGTGCATCCAGTCGCCTCTACAAATACACTTAAAGGCCAGCGATAACGGTCTGAATGACAGATGTGGCGGAACAAGCTGTTTTAAGTTAAAGCGCGTTCGCTTGCAAGCTGTCTTCACAAGGAGACGGATGTATGTTGAGGGATTTGTTTTTGACTGTACGACAAACCAGATTACGCTGAATATAGTCTACAGAAGTATACTCAAGTCCATGCATGTTCCTAACCTTGAAAACAGATCAGTATATAATTAAGCTCTTTCCAAACTCTTCCGGGAATCTGCACAAACCCAGAATTAAATGTTTGAAGGAAGAAAACACAGAAGACATCACAGAACTTTATGTACACTTTTATTGTCGGCACTTGACAGGCGGCAGAGCCAGATTACTTCTTGGTCTCCTCCTCCTTGGACAAGTTCTTGATGATCTCCTCCTTCTTGGCCTGGAGACGCTCCTCTCTGCGCTTGCGAGCCTCCTTTGTCTTGGAGCGACGAGCCTCAGCCTGATCACTGTACAGCAAAGAGGGGTGGGTGGGGGTTTAACATCCAAACATGATAATCATAACCATCCTTTTCTCTTCATCTACTGTCACACATGAAAAATAGCTTTTGGGTGACTTGGTACATTGACAGCTATTAGGTTTTTGTGTTCTGTTTCTGATTGAACCAACAACCAAAATAACTTGGAACAGATTGGATTCTTGTAACCGCATTTTAATTTTTCACGATTGCTCCATTGTTTCCTTTTAAGTGGACCCCAGGCGATCCTGAACCCAATTAGCAATAATGCTCAACTATTATCTGCCCCACAACTATGTGGGAAATTTAAAGGACTGTTTTCTTCTAAGTGGTGGTTAAAAAGATTCAAACCCAATGTTTTGTGTATGGCAATATGAGAATGAATACTGAAATATTCCTTTCTTCAATCTAAGTGACATTCTCTATAGGCTTTGTGTGAACCTGGACAAAACAGGAAATGAATATTGGGTTTAGACTTACGCCAGGAGCTTCTTGCGAGCCTTGTCTGCCTTCAGCTTGTGAATGTGTTCCATAAGAATGCGTTTGTTCTTGAACACGTTACCCTTGGCCCTCAGGTAGAGGCTGTGGTACCTGCAGAAAAAAAAATAAACACTTGGGATTCAAAAAGGCCACAGTTCATTTAAGTATGCTTGTGTATCAACACCAGCGCCGTTGAGATCCGGTTCATATAAGGCAACCTCAGTCCCAAAACTGAAAATGGATATTAAAACTGTACACCTCACTTTGGCTGCGTTTTATTTTTTTCATTCTCATTTCTCATTTAAATTGAGCCACTGGTGGGAGAGGTCATTGCAGCATATTTGACAGGGTCCACATCACAACGGTGAGCATCTAATAAGTCTCCTAAGTCTGCTGCGTATAAATACTTGCAGGTCATACATGAATGAACAGAAGGGGTTTCTCTTACTCCATAGTCTTCAAGGACACAATGACACCTGTCCCTGGATATCAACACACCAGTGGGCTCAATGCTGATGATGCACGGTTGGCGAGTTTCCCCCAGAAGCCAAAACTTCAGTCAGGCAAATAGTGCAAATATATCATCATAAGGACTAAACCCAAAACACGAACCAGTCATACGCACTCATCAACACCAGGCGAGACTGACCTCTGGTGGTGCTGGATGTGTACTACAATACGACAACTCAATCAGCGTGATAGAAGTGTGTTTGAACTTTGGGCAGTGACTTTCTGAATTTCTAAATACCCTGGTAGCCATTAATACCTTGATATTAGCCGACTGTACATATAAATGACTTGTAAGCATTCATATCCAGACTGAAGTACAATTGTAGACTGAGGATTAAAATAATGTAATGTAGTGACTTAAGGATAAAAAAAAAACAACTTAAAGTTAATAATAATAAAAAAAAGACATTTGGTGCCAAGGATTCACTACATCAATGGCAAGAGATCAACATTAAGCAAAGATATTAAAAACCTACATGTGCCTGTCAATCTTTTTGGACTCCCTGTAGCGACGCAGCAGGCGGCGCAGGATCCTCATGCGGCGCATCCAGGACAACTTCTCTGGCATGCGGGCGTTGGCTGTACCCTTTCTCTTACCTGAGCACGGGGATTAGAAAGCACGTTAACTTCACTTTGATCGAAACAACCAAGTCAACACACTGCACAAGCTATCCTTCAAATCCGTATTTGGCAGTTTCACACAGGTAAAACAAATCTTAAATAGTTTTAAGTCAAACAAGTTAATCTCCTGTTCCAACATACCGACTCCCATGTGTCTTCCCTTGCGGCGTGCCAGCGTGTTCTTGCGGCAGCGGGCCCTAGAGTGGACCGTAACGGGTTTGCGGATGATAAGACCATCCTTCACCAGTTTACGGATCTGCTGGCCTGCAGGGAGAAGAACAAGAGTGAGCAGCAGGACACTGGCCAGGTCCAAAATGCATCAAAGACCCAAAAAAATCAAAATAAAACAGCAACACAGATTCAAGTGCAGGTAGTCAAGTACAGAAATGGTTAGTATTTACACGTAATGCAGCTGTTAGTGCCAGAAATATATACACCACTTACATCTTATAATAGTTGTGTGAATATATAAAAAGTGTGCCAATGCTCAAAAGGTCACACTCTAGAGAAATGTCATCCAACTAAACTGTCACACCAGGGAAACAAAAATCGTATGGCAGAGGTTTGCAAGCATACTAACTGTAATTGGCTCATCTGTTCTTTTGGACATTAAATGGGAAATCGATTTGCATTGTATAATTTGTCGTTACGAGCACTGCTTGGTCTGTGACCATTTCTGTAATTCCCAAGCATACAAGTCAACAGCGGTGGTGCCTCCATTTAAAAGTAAAGCCCGAAATCGGAAAGAGGTATTACAGTAATCTGCATTTATGGGCCGTGACTACTGCTGAGTCTAAATTGAGGATATTGCCAGCATGTGTTCCATTCTGCTGGTCGACAACAATGCTTGTGTGATTAAATACTGTATTATGACCACTACGTATTTTATGACGAAGAGCATTCTTGGACATTTCCGTCTCGGCATTGCCGTTTATCATTGTAGCGGCGTGTAGATGATTGTGTTGGAGCTCATCTGTGAAGGCCGGAGAACGACTGTTTGTTTTTTTTAACTACACTTTCATCTGCTTACGGGAGTTGGCGTTGGCGATCTCATTGGTCTCGTTGGGGTCCAGCCAGACCTTCTTCTTCCCGCAGCGCAGGACGCTGGAGGCCAGCCTCTTCTGGAGCCTGAGCATGCTACAACACAAACACACACACCATCAGATTACACACCTACACCCTGTAGATTAGATTTAAATGTGCATTCACCCCTAAACGCGATTAACAGTGTCACCGTACGACTTATAAAATGCTACAACAGCGTAAGTGGCTACGTGTCTGTTAGCCATACAGCTAACACGCAACTAGCAGCCGGGTTGATATCATGGCCTTTCCTACGGCTACATCGTGTGACCAACCCACGTTAAAAATACGGGACTGTGGTTTTCTAAAATGGTAATACTATGTCACATCGACAAAATGGAAGTAAAATGCTTTAATACTGTGGAGTGGGGTTAACAAATGTGCATTTTAACAGTTAAATTGAGACTTTTCACATCCCAGCGAAGGCGATCCTACCTCATGGCTGCTACTTCAATAGAAAAAGGAAGGATTGCGGAGCGGACTGGAACGTACCATTATAGAGGAGAGTCCACCTTCCGCCATGAAAAAAATCGATGTAAGTTCGGACCCCGATAGTTTTTATTGATGTCTTGGATATTGGCGGCGTTAATAATGCTGCTTACGTATGGAACAAACGTATTGAACACGTACAGTTATGTGTACAGTTTTGATTGTATTGTAAAAGAGAAAGTCACCGAATTCCCCGCTGTGAAAGAATGGTTACGACCAGTATTGTTGCAATGCATTGTGGGTGATCTAGTGGAGGAGCGTGTAGTCTACTATCGCACCACACGGAGGCAGTGTTTTCAGAAGTTCTATTCCATTTTACATTTGCAGCATATTCCGCACAATAACTGAGCGTCAGCTTTGTTGAGTGTTGGAAAGAATTTTCCATTTCAGGAGCTTTTGCATGATTCTAACATAAAACCTTCAATGCCTTCCAATTATACTCACTAAATATTACTGCCCTCCACAAGAAATTAAATAGACCTCTTTAAATGATCAAGGGATGGGCAATAGCTATTCACCATTAAGCTGATATGAAACTCACAAATCATTACTTATAGAGCAATATTATTTTGTGCAGTTTTTCACAACCTTAAATACACAGATTTTTACAGTGTGGTCTACCGCCTCAAACCTATAAAGATTAATGATACACTTGTTTTCTTACTAATCACACGTCTGACACCCTAATAAACTAATCAGTTTATAAAGATTAATTTGTAAGAAATCTAAAACAGCATGTGTAAAATATACAGCTACATAAGAGAAAAAGCCCTTAAGGCTTTTTTTTTTTAATCCAGAGTGAATTGAGCGAGGTTAAGTGGTTTATTGAGTGTCTACTTATGAAGACATTTGTAATACACAACCAGCACATTACCATTTGACTGGCTACTTATTACGTTTGCCATTGTTGCTCCGCAGACTCTCCAGTTGCAGCTTGTCACTATGGCAACGCTGCAAGCTCACCGTGTGGGTGCGTTAGGCGTGCTTGTGTGACCTCTTCACCTCAGGTAACCGAGAATATCGAGTGAAATCGCCAAGCTTTGGTGAAAGCACAACCCAAAGTACTGGATCTTGAGACGCAGCACCATCCAGGAGTGCGTCCTAAAACAAGAGAACAATTTGTCACTCTCCAGAGGAGACTTTGGTCCTCAGCGATGCTCTACAATAATAAAAATTTATCACTACAATATTTATTCAACCAACCTTGCTGGCATAATAATTAACATTAAACACAAGCAGAAGCCAAAGGAAGTTTGATTATCTTAAAGGTATTTATAGCACCACCAGAACTTTTGGGCCGACGATAGCACTTATCCCCTCAGGACTATAAATGTCAGTTCTAATTTTTAGCCAGCAAACCAGTAGACTGCAACGAAAATATCGAGATATTTCACAGCGTGAAGTATAATTGGACAGCAGAGGAAACTTTAAAGGATTTCCAACGTCATGTTGATCTATCCTAGCAGAAACTTGAAGCTAATTTCAAAGCGTATCCTTTAAACAGTGCTGGTGATATTTCGGTGTCGACTGAGGGAGTGCACTGATCAGCCACGGGATTGACACGTCTGACCTTGGAGAACCGCCATATCACCGGATTTTATAATAAAGCCTTGTCAGAAAGTAAGGGAAAAAACTGCTGAGTCACTTAAGACAAACAGGGACAAGCTGTATTATAATACCCAACTTTATTCACTATGCACAGTAATAATGGAACTTCACTAAACCGGTTTTTAACCAAGACCATAAGCCAATAATCGAATACCATGTCAGAATAGTGAGCGGTGAGTACGACCACAAAGGGGCTTTCTAGTCCTTTATAAACCAGATTTTGTTAGTTCTCATTTTCGAATGTAATGACAACTGAGTTCTAATGTAACGATTTATTAATAATAATTGAGGAGTTGTGTAATAATGCAATATTCAGAGGGATCTATTGACTGATATTGCTTATGTTAATCTACGCCAAGTAGAGTTTGTAGAGAGTAGAGAGAGCATTTTTTTTGCTTGTTTGCCTGTAGGTTTACTCAAAGTTATTAACTCCACAACTGAGGATTTCTGTAATATTGCTAATAATGCGAATCATCTAGTGACTGATATTACACACATTGATCCATGCCAAGAAGATTTTTGTTTTTGGAAGCATTGTTTGCTTGTCTGCCGGCAGGTTTAGGCAAAGTTATGAACCTTGCAACCAAAGATTTCTGTAATAATCCATTAATGATTACTGGCGATTAGTCTATTAATGCCATAATAACTACCGTCCCTGGCAAAAGGTGCCTGCACTCATGCAATAATCTAACACTGAGAACTCATTTAATGCTCCAGCAAGGATGACTGAGGATGAATGTAATAATGTGGTAATAACTACCAGGGACTCATGTAATAATGTAGCAATCTGACAGTGCCGCCATTACGACTATCACAGTGTTCATGCGGATGTTTCTGTATTATGTTGCTTCAGGAAAGTGGTGACAAACAATCAAGTGTAGAGAGACAAAAACAGCAGGATTTGATGAAATAGCGTGGCCATCGCTCATATTGATATTGTAATACCGGGAACACCTCCAGCACAATGCACAGATGTTGATGTCAGATTGGTACCACAAGTTTACTCACTATCCAGAGCCAAGATGCGACACTAGATATGACCGAGGACAACCAGCTGCGCGTTCTACTTGTTTTTGTTCCCCTGTGAAACGATGTTGACCAGCTGCTGTTGACTAAAACTAAGAAATGATTCATAGTTTGTTTGTTTTTCTCTGTCACGATGCAACTGTGTCATCCTTTCTGACATACACTGCGCTTCTGTTTTCCCTGATGCTCTTTAGTGCCGTGAAATCGCAGAGGCTTCGTCCTACAAAGATACCCACCTCATGGGAGATATGAACTGCATCCACAGAGGATGATCTTGTGGGCGTTCAATATCGCCTCCGATCACGTCACACAGATTTCCCTCCAGAAGGAGTTAGTCACAGACATTTCCTCTATGACTGATATCGATGAGAGAGATGAATCTTCCCATTGTTTATTCAGGTTTACAGACAAACCTCGGTGCTGTGGGAAAATAGTAATTTTTTTCATTTTCTCTCACAGAATCGTTTGAATAGTTCAGATCGTCACTGAAGAAAAAAAACCCCACAAACCCTCAAAATCAGGTTTCACGAGCAGGAAGAAAACAAACAAACAAGCAGTCATGCTGAAATTATTACGGATTCCATGTGAATTGAGCCAAGTTATGAATGGATTTTTTTTTTTTGAGGATTTGGATATTACCATTATATTTTGGTTAAGATAAGGATCATAATCCAGATCCAGGAATGTTCCAAAGGATTCCTTAAGTACTTTTGCTTGTTTAAGAAGTGTGTAAATTAAAAACAGAATACTTTGCTAGACTATTTTATATTAGGATTCTTTATAAGGATACACAATACTTCTAGTCTCACGTATTTTTCATGAGTGTACAATGACCTGAAACAGAGAATGATATCTTATCAAAAAAGATAAACAGTTGGCTTTCTGTTGTTGTCATAACTGATGATAACTGATGATAGTGTAAGTACGCAAAACAGTTGGACGGTTTCTACACATAGCACCTTTAAACTGTCTGTCTCCTGGTTCAGCACTGAGTAGGTTCTATAGAACCGGGCTCCTGGAGCTGGCAAGGTTTTTCTGCTCCCTTCAAATGATAGATACCTCAAACACTGAACAGCCCCTCACTGGTGCAACCAACTAAGTGTGAAACGGCAGTATTGTCACCCCCCATTACCGCCCTCCAGGACCTCGGTGCCTGCACCATTAGGTGGCTCCGCCGGTCCGTCCACACCTCCAGCTTCCATCAGCTCTGTTGTTCCCTCATCATTCGATAAGTGAAGGTGGGGTCTGTTCAGTGGGGCGTGGACCTCGTCTCCCAGCTGGAGTCTGCAGGGAGCACACTGGAGAAAAACCACATTAAGGCAGGGAGAGGCCAACTCAACACCGGCACTCAGACAAACTGGCCTTCAAAATAAAAGCATTTTACCTAGTGGCCTTCTGGTACTTTTAGGGTAACAGTTTGTATATATGTTACTGTACTGAGCTATTGGCTACATTTTAAGGACTGCATTAATAGGGTCGTAGTGAAGGTCACATAGCCCACACATACACAGCATGTTTATTAGGACGAAGACAAGACTATTGATGTGTCCTGCACGTGTGACCTGCCTATACCATTTCATATAGTAAATCGATATTTCATATTTTATAAATGTGAATGCAAATTTTTTTGTTTTGTGGGTGAACAAAAGACGACAAAAAAGACACTCTGACTCATTAACAGTATCCTAATTGAATTTGCAGTAAATGACCAGGCTTCATCATGACACAAAATTTTTCTTCAATTATAACGATAATATTAACACGAATAGTACTGATAGAATTACGATTACTACTACTAATACAGCTGATGATAATGATTAATTGCTATGATCATTATTATCATCATCGTCATACTGTGGCACTCCCCTCTTTTAAGAAAACGTGCAGGGGGGGCAACGTATTATTTTTAAACGAAGCACGTCCTTTTCGTCACCGTAGGATAGTTTTATTTTGAAAGCAACAGCCGGATACGCTGCGGCGTCTCCCCGTTGACGTGACACTTGTGTAAAAAAGCCTGGCGCGCCAGCGCGTAATGCTATAGGCTGGAGGGAGGCAGCTGTTGCCATTTCTATTAGCAGCCTGCTCAGATACATCGGCGACTCCGACGTCCCTGGAAACAAAAAGAAGATGCGACTGTCGACTCCGTCATAAAAAAAAAAAAAAAACCCTAAAAAAAAAGCCAAAAAAAAACCATAAAAAAAAAAACCAAACCGCAAATACATTTTCATTTTAGACAAACAAAGTTAAATCAATGGTACAGAAAAGTAATATGTCCAGGACGCCTTCGACCTCAACCCAGGAGATCCAAATGGACATGTTCGACCACCATCCTCACACACAGGTAAGAGAGCACAGGCTTAGTAAGAAGGAGCAGGATTACTGACGAGATTATTCACAAACCTCCATGGATGACAGTTCGGATCATTTAAAAAAAAAAAAAGAGAGAGATAATTCCGAAGCTGATTTGAGGATTAACAGGTTGTTCGGCAATTAAGTCGCTTAGTTTGTGTTAATTTGTGTCTGTGACGCTTTGATTTTTGAATTTCACCCATATTTTTTTTCTTTTTTTGTATTTCTAATGAATTTTGATTGCTAAGCTCATCCGTGTCATGCGAGGAGCCGCTATCTGGGTTGATTTTAATAAGTCGCTTTATGTGTACACTATATGATAAGAGGGGATATGATGTAAGGTTTGTTTTTTTTACGCAGCTTCCCCTCGGATTGATTTAAAACACCACGCCTTTGTTCTTTAATTAATCATTAATTAACCGACATGTGCCCAGTTGGAGGAGTTTTCTAATTTGATATGAGGTGTCATAAAAGTCTTTTTTTTTTTTTTTTACACTAGAGAAACATCACCTTTAAAAGACATATAATACTGGCGGTGGAGGGGGCGGGGGTCTTCTCTTTTCTTTTCTTCTCTCTTCTTTGCTTTTTTTTCTTTATCTTTACTTCCCCTCAGTGATGAATGCAGCCTTGAACTTTTCGATGGTGTCACTCTTGCGCAGCTACAAATAGACTGTGGCTGTTACCAGTGATGATTGTATTAGTCATTCTAGTTTAAATGAAGAGAGGGAGAGAAAAAAAAAAAAAAACAAGTTGTGATGAGAATATCTGGAACAAATACACCCACGCTTGAGCTCAGTCATTGTCTCTGTGGAGAAGAAGAAGGAGAGAGAGAGAGAAAAAAAAAGCACCTCACCACAGACAACCAGTGCCTCAAACCATGCCAGCCCCCCCCCCCCCCCCCCCCCCCCCCCCCCCCCCCCCCCCCCCCCCCCCCCCCCCCCCCCCCCCCCCCCCCCCCCCTCCCTTCTGTCTCCTCCTGCCTCGGCTTCTCCCAGATTCCGTCTCTGTCCACTCTGAGTGTCCCACTGTCTTCATCTCGCTTCATCCCGTCTGTTTTTAGCCATCAGTTCCTTATCAGCTGCTCAGCTGTGGTGAGAAACAGATGGATGCCCTCCTTGTGCCAGGCAGCGGGGGAATGATTTGTGTGTGTGTGTGTGTGTGTGTGTGTGTGCGTGTGTGACACCCCTGATCAATTAGATGTAAAGTTCATGCAGACATGCAGCAGGTCATGCTGGTATATGTATTTATAACCCTGCTGCTGGGAGACGAGCAGAGAACCGCCTTTCTAATATCCTGAAGGAGATGATCTGAGTTTTTTTATTTAAATTGTTTTTTTTGTTGTTTTTTTGTTGTTTTGCTTTATGAAGCCAGCAAAAAAAACAAGATTAAATGAGGAAGGGGTGAACTGATCCAAAGTCAGCTGCTGGAGGTTTGCTTATAGATTAAAGATTGTGTCTGCTCCAGTCTATCAGACAGATCAGCGTTGATTTCCCTGGAATCAGACTGGCATCGTTTATTTTGGAGTTCAGGCAAGGTGTCGTGCTCGCGCCACCTTCCACGCCGCCTTCCGCACCACCCTCCATGCCCCTTCCACGCCACCCTCCACGCCGCCCTCCGCGCGGCCCTCCGTGCACACTTAAAGCCCCCGTGTTCACACACGCAACAACATCCTCTTTAATCATAATCTGGGAGGATGTTTACCAACAGGAAGCCTCTCCTCCCTACTTCCTCTGACATTTCCCTGCCCTTTGCTGACAGGAACCCACCTCATCATTGCTGGGATCATGGAGAGACCCTTCCACACACGCACGCGCACGCGCACGCGCACACACCACGCATGAATGCATGCACACGTGTACATCATGTTGAATTTGTAGGGCAGAGTAAGTTCACCTCTGCCAGCGACACTGGCACATGGTGAACAAACATGTTCACTACCAAAGTCTCGTTTTCAAGCAGCCGAGTTTCAGTACATCACTAATTACTGACAACCTGTTTTAATAGCGATCAGTCCGACTGCGAAAAGCTGAAACACTGCCGAGAAATCTTGTGGATCTGAGCTGTAAATGAGGGCTTATTTGATCTGTCATTCGACTTATCCAGCTGTTGTTACATGCTTTCATGGGTGTTTGTGACTTTTTTCACCTGAGCAGGCAAATCTTCAATTGCACTTATATCAACACGAGTTGTTTTCCCGTGAAGACCGAGCATCAAAATGCAGATGCCTACCTGTTCAGTAACTGTAACCACACGTCCCTCATTTTACTCCACTGTGGATAAAGTAGTTGTAATTGCAATGCCGTCATCTTTCTTGAGACTGCGAAATTATATAACCGATCTGAGGATTTATTTATAACCTGTTTGATTGCCTGGCTCCTTGTATTTGATGAGTCACACCCTCATATCTTAGGAATGAAGCTTGATCGTAATCCCCCAAATGGACCCACTGTGCCTTTTATCTGCATATGTAATCTGGATAAACAAAAACAAAAGATAGGAATGTGTAATTGTAGCATTAGTGCGGCCTCCTTTTAAATCACATTCTCATTTAAATTCACCACTCTCTTTCCTCCATCTCACAAAACTTCCTTTAACCGCCTAAGATGCATATGGAATTCTCAGTGACATTTATTAATGTCAGGTTTAAATGCAAAAAACCCATAAAAAGCTGAGCGGACTGTGTAAATACCAGTAAAGATGATGGAAATGAATCCAGGATTTTATTATTTTATCCTTGATGAGAAGTTTTGTTTTGTTTTGTTTTGTTCATAGTTAACATAATCAGGAATCAAAACAGCTTAGATAAGCTTCAAAATGAATACAAGAGCTTTTTAGCAGGGCTTTCTTTTTTGGTTGAACTCCTTTTTTTTATCATAATGTAATGATGTCAACAGTTCCCCTCTAATGTATTATGACCTTCAGGTACATTTTCCTGCCTGCCGTTGGTTGCGTAAGATTGTCATTTTATGGTTTGTCTCTTAACTTGTTGGGCATCTCTGTTCTTCTGCTGTGTGGCGTCGCGCCGTGATCACATTCTGTCCTACAGCACATCAGGGGTAGCGCACAAAAGGCTTGCCGCATTGTTCCTGCACAACAGGAGGCGCAAATAAGTACAAAATAAATTCCTGACCTCCAGTTTTTTGGACCAGAGTGTGTAAAAAGATATGCTTTTCCATTTGTATTATTAACACTGTGGCCCTCTGGTGTGTTTTTTTTTCTTTTTTTTCTGTGCTCGCACAAGTTGGCCTTTGTGTAAC
>CAAKHG010017883.1:30827-41062 GCA_901007715.1 Dactylopterus volitans
CGACGAAAACAACAGCAGCCACGACGAAAAATAAGCCACTTCCTGTATTTTGCAGCTGCAGACACACACACACACACACACACACACACACACACACACACACACACACACACACACACACACACACACACACAAATACACAAGAGCCACAACCAGCCAACGGTAGAGCTGGCTGTTACACTCGGCCTGGTTTCCATGGTAACGGGGCCACTGAATCTCCCTCTGTGTGCAGGCACAGTGGGATGGAGCGACGAAGGAGAGGAAGCTTAGATGGGTTTG
This sequence comes from Dactylopterus volitans, assembly GCA_901007715.1. Taxonomy (NCBI): domain Eukaryota; kingdom Metazoa; phylum Chordata; class Actinopteri; order Syngnathiformes; family Dactylopteridae; genus Dactylopterus; species Dactylopterus volitans. Next base: position 31,107 of record CAAKHG010017883.1, read on the forward strand.
TGTTTGCGTGGGCATGTGTGTTTTTGTGTTTGTGTGTGTGTGTGTGTGTGTGTGTGTGTGGGTGGGTGGGTGGGTGGGTGTGTGGGTGGTAGGGTGCAGCCTACGTGTTTGCGCAGCGTGGCTTTGCGTGCCAAGTTCAGCGAAAACACACTTTGTCTTCAGGTGTGTAAAGGCAGGCACAGACTGTCTGCTGCTGCTGATGTGTGGAACTCGTCTGCAGTTGTTCCTTCAGATCAGCTTTACCTTTTGGGGCACTGAATCAGTAGCCTTTAAAAATGTGATGATGATGATGATGATGATGGTGATGATGATGATGATGATGATGATGATGATGATGATGATGATGATGATGGTCTAGATTCATGAATACCAGAACCAGTGGTGCGTTCATGCCCGTTTATGAAGTCAAATACGTCCAAGTTTATTTAACACAGGATCCAATACCAACTGCAGTCATGTTGCTGATGTTTATATTACAAGATGCGGTTTGTTTTTTCAGCTTTTCATTCGAAGAGTGCAGAGTACTGTAGTGGCTAGAATGACTAGCTTTTGTTTTTCTGCAGCAGGTTTATATTTTAGTCCAGACTAATTTACAAACAACTGCTATCCACCTATTTCGTGCTAAATTTATTCTTACCTCCACCAAGGAGATGTTTTTTTCACCTGGATTTACTGGTCCGGTTTATGCGAGCAGAATTTTGCAAAAACTACAGGGACGATTTTCATAGAACATGATGGAGAGGTGTAGTGTGGTCCATAGAAACTCCAACTGATCTGATCTAGATCAGTTTAGCAAATGTTGTTTTGGCCATTGGTTGTGATGGAGGTCTGCACCATGCTTTTATTTAACCAGGCAAGTCCAACTCAGGATTGATCCCCACTTTGTGAGGGAGACACTGCCGAGATGGCAGCTGAAAACACTGCATAAGACATTGTAGAAAATTAGACAACGAATGAAGCAATGCTACAGCTGACACGTCATGTACTGTGATGGTTGCAGTCTTGCAGTATATCAGACTCATCATTTCAAATACCTGTTGCAAACATTCAGAGTACATCCACATTATTATGTTTCAGTTTTCAAAATGCATAACTTTTGCTACGTTGGTACCTGGCATTCACACTAGCCCGGCGCTCAAGCTTCCCTCAAATGGAGACACTCAGAAAAGCTGCTGTTCCTATTTACGTTTGAAAACTCTAGGGCTCTTTTTTTTTTTAAAAAACAGAGACCCCTACAAACAACGTCACGTAGTCCTATGTTCACTCTGTGATTGGGTATCACAAATTGACTTGCAGTCAATGTTTTCCTCAACCACGGCCGCTGTAAAATCGAGTCTTACTTTCAGTAATAGTCTGCAGCTCGTCATGACATCATGTACAGAAATCGTAGGTCTTTTCACCGTCGCTTCATCTGTGGTGATTTCAGCTGCTCATTGTGTGACTGTTCACAGCCTTTTTCAGGTGTTTTACAATGGAGATTGGTTTTGAAATGACGCTACAATGGTCACCTGGATGGAGATTGTTTTAATTTTAAACCTAAAACAAAGTAATGTGTAGCCTCAGTGGCTCACTGGCCCATCTCTGTCTGGACTGTGCTGTGCAAGCAATATAGTCACTGTGGTTTGTTCAAATAAATGCTGTCTGTTTGTCGCATGGAAGAACTTTTGTGACAGAGGCCTCATGGGTTTGAAATGTGAGGGATTAGGTCCTCAATTTTGGATAAGGACTCCAATGCTCTCAGTTTAGAATGGAATGCAGATCCTATGCAGTCAATGTAAGCTCTAGATAGATTTTTGCCACCTCAAATGTGACAAATAGCTTACTGTATGGAGTGTGTTACATTTTAGGGTTCTCATGTAAAAACAACAACCCCCAGGAGTGAGCAGGAGGAGCAGAGACACAGGTGCATCATTTTTCTGTATTTTTCACACCCTTTTCACCTCAAGAAATCAAAAACACCATGTCAAGTCAGCCAGATGATGTGACCGAATCCGACTCAATCCTGTCTCCAATTTTCTGACTGACCCTTTGGGCACCGGCAACTTCTGTCTGGCCTGGTTTTACACAAGATGAAATAATAATACAAATGTAAAACAATGACAGTCAGTGTCAGTGTCAACGTCAGTCCATGTCAGTCTTCATGTAGGGTCAAATAGTTTTTGCAGTCAGTGATTCCTGTAATAGAAGAACCTAAAGAGGCAAATTAATACAATGTGTCGTTTACAATGTCTGAAATGCTTTTAGCTTTCTTTTGAAGTCGTGTGTGGGGGGGAAAAACATGAAAATCAAATACTTGATTGATGTCCAGTCAGGCACGGACCACATGAAAAGCCTTCCTAGCTGTATGATTCTGTAGACATGTGTTGAGTTGGTTGCCATTTACAGTACATGAAAGGTCTAGAGGGTTTGCAGGCCGTGGTGAGACTAGCGGTCCTCCTGTCTGTCTTGACATATGAATCCCAGCGGAGCCCCATTTACTGCTGTGTCTGGCCACACCAGCAGCCAACTGGTGGGTCTGCTAGCAGCTCGCCATTTTTTCACCTTCCCCAGCTGACTGAGTTGTCATCAGCTACTAACCCAAGTGAGGGAGAGGTGATTGGCTCTGTGGGGATTGTGTAAAATGTTGCCCCCTAGTGGACAAATTGGACCATTGTTAATCCCCAATACCATCTTAACCCCATCTATCTGCCTCTTTTTGTCTTTTTTTTTTAATAGCGTTGGGCAGATTAATTTAACTATTTTGAGAGCTCAGATACTATAAAAGAAATCAATGTAACTAAACATGAATTAGGCACCTGTAGCTAGAAGATGCATGGGTTTTTAGTGATAGCTAAAGCTTAAGCTTCTTACTTCAAAATAATACGGTCCCATTTCTCAATTTACTGTTGAACCACTGACGCCTCCTGATTTTTGGGCTTTATTTTTTTTTTTTTTTGACCTTCCGTCATATCCATATAACCCCCAGCATCTGCCATTCTGGGAGATATAGACAGGCAAAGAGAAAGAGAAACTTGTTGGTAACAGTGAATAAGGGCAGATAGAATGAGACAAAGACAGACATAGAGAGAGAGAGAGAGAGAGAGAGAGAGAGAGAGAGAGAGAGAGAGAGAGACGTAGAGAGAGGGAGGGGGTTTCCCTGGGCACTGCCCCAGTCCTGTCCCACGTCAGCTGGGGCATTGAATGGCTGACGGCTGCATACCGAGCCTCCTTCTTGGCCTCGGTGCGTTCACGTCCCTGTTTCTGCCTGGCCAAGGCTAAATATATTTCCCCAGTTTGCAAATGTAGCACAAGTCCTGCAACCCGAGCCCCCACCAGCTCTAGCTCCCTTCCTCTACACAAGGTTCACGTTCCTCGGTGGTTGTGGAGGTGGGGGTGGGCGTGTGTGTGTGTGTGTGTGTGTATGTGTGTGTGTGTGTGTGAAGGGGTTGGAGGTTAAGAGAGCGCTCTCCTATTTTCACACATACGACACTCTTTTCTGGATTTCTCTGCTATCATACGCGTACACACACACACACACACATACACTCACAAACACACACGTGCCCTTATGCACTTGTCAAACTGACAGACAGATACTTACACTAGTCGCCACCATCTCTCGCTCCCTCTCTCTCTCTTTTTCCCCCCTCTCTCTCTCTCTCTCTCTCTCACACACACACACTCACATTCACGTAACTCCGTCTGTGGATTCGGCGTTGCCCCCCTGGGTTTGCCGCGGTGAGGCGAGTGTGGCAAACGAGGTATGGAGAGGACCGAGAGGATTCAAAGGCCCGTCGTGGTAAGAAGGTTCTGGCTAAATCTACAAGGTGTTCACTTTCGGCTGGCTGATGTGTGAGCAGTGAATGCATGACTAACTGCGTGCGAGATAGAGTTTTGAAACTTCAGCAGGCGGTTTTGCGCTGAGAGATGACCGGGAAATATGACTTGCCACCCCGTGTCCCGATAGCGCCGTGTGTCTGGGTCTGCGGCTTTCTTTGTGATTCCATTTTGGGCCGGCCACAGCTGCTGGAAAGGCGCTGTGTTTTTAATTTAGACTTCCAGTCCCACCGGTTGCCTGTGCTGCTATGCATCCATCCCCAGCGCTGTGGGCATTTCAGGGGGCTACTTTCAATGCAAGTCCCCCTGTCCCAGCGCGGCCAAGGCTGGATGATAACAGATGAAATATCTGAGAAAAACAAAGGCTCTTAATCTTGCTTGTTTTGCCAGAACAAAGCTGTAATTGGAAAATGATTGGAATCGTTGCTTGATGACTGACAATCAATTCGCTGATTGTCAAAATCGTTTTCTGTTATTCAAATGAAAGGTTAATGAGCTGCCTTGTCTGATGTGATGCCATTGCACTCAGGTCGTTGCCCTGATCATCAGTCAGCTGGTTATTTTCACCTGCTGGTGATTTTGTTGATGAATCTGTTAATCCTTCCATTGCTATGTTGTTAATCTATATTTCCTTGAGGCTGAGCTGATGTCCTCTTTTGTCCATTAAAAGGTCCAAATGCCCAAAATAATGCAGTGTGATATTCTAGAATTTGTCAACAGACTAACCAGTTCCGTCGAAACATTTTTATGCGTAATGTGTGCTATATTGCGATTTTTAAGTATCAATGCAAACATGTTGAATGACAGAAAATATTATTCGTATGTTTTGCATTCTCTTATTTATTTTGATACAATTTAGTTATTTATTTTCTATATTGATTCAATCAGTTACAGTTATTCATTCACTATTCATTTTTTTAGTCATTTGTTTTAATGCCTATTTATTTCTTCAATCAAATTTGTTCATTCATTAATCTTTATATTGATTGATTGATTGTTGTGCTTGGCTACATTTAATAATCGCCTTCAAGAAGGCACATTTTGCTTAATGACAAAAAGGGCTTTGGCAAAAAATGGAATAAAAGTACTTAAATTTAGGGACTCTCCTCTCAAGAAAGATGGCCTGGATAGGTCAGGCGCAAGGGGAGTAGCAAAAGCCACCTGTATTACCCACCCATAGTGTTATTTAAAATGACAGATGCTGCCGCAGTCAACAAAGGAAAGTGCATCAGAGCGCTGTTCCCGTTTTTCAACCAAGCCAGGACAATTTTTAAACCACAATTGTCCTGATCTTACCAAACATATTTGTTGTAATCCAAACCCTGAGCTTTCCCTAACTAAATATTTTTGTGCCTAAACCAACCCGACCATAACTGTTGTGTTGATCCGTCATGAAAGATCAAAGGCACCAAAGCAAACGTTATATATCAGGCAAATGACTCACTAAATGGTCATTTGGGTCAGAGGACTTGTATATTCCACAACTGAAATGTGCAGGACTAAGCACCCGTAAGTTGCACATAAAAATGTGCTCAATCATACTTCATGTCTGACAAACCAGTTAAATATTGCGTGGAATAGAAAATAATAAACAACTTGCGGCTGGAGTCTTTCTTGTTTGCTTGTTTGTTAAAATGGGGCTGTCTAGTGAGTTCAGTCTGTGATCCATCTTTCTAATCATCTCCACGCCGTCCGGCTCGTTGCCATGGCGCTGTTGTGACAGAGCAAAGGAATATGGCCATTTGCAGCCGCCTGCCGTGAGCCTCAGACAGGAAGTCTCTCCTTTGTGAATGCGCTCCCTTTGTACATCTGCCTGCTCCGGCCTCGACATCTCGCCTTTTATTCCGGCCTCTCCTGTCTTGTAAATAACTTTTGATCACTCACAGACCTAATCTCACTCTGGATATGACGTGAATGCTAATGAATCGTGGCTTCGATATTTGCTGCTGGAGATGTTGTGCTCCCCTACGTCTTCGAAATATTTGATAAACGGAACCCGTGGCGACTTTGAGATAAGTGAATAGGAAAAAGGATATTTAATGTTATCGGTTTCCTGTTGTCGTCTTGATTTTCATTTTATCTGAGCCGAGCTATGAGGATATTTTTATCAGTTTAATTATCAGGGCAGGAGTTCAAAGTATGTGTTAGCACTCAGATGGTAATCACTTCTTAGTCATACATTGTGAAGTCTGGCAACACCTGCTGTGATGCTCCTGTTGCTTGTGACAGTCACAGATTCACATCTTTGACCTCCTCTGTTATCTGACATATGCGCATGATGATGTAGTGATCATTTCCTCTGGTTCCTGAAGAAGGTATTTTAAAAAAAAAGGCTTGAATCAAATTTATTATTAATGCAAATTGAAGTCTTTTTTTTTTTTATTATTGCTTTGTGTAGATTACAAAAGCAAATCCACTTAACCGCATTTAACTGACACGGCTTTCACCTAATCTCCCTCTTTCTTGCAAACATTTACAAAGAAAAATTGTAAACTCATTTCCTTTTTGCATGGTTTTCAAGCCTCATTATTCAAAGCACTTGTCTTGTGCTCCCCTCCCTTACTCCTTATTCCATTACCCCCCTCTGCTCTCCTTTCCCCCTGTTTTTTCAATATCAATGCTAAAGAGGTGCACATTTATCACAATGGAAGCCACAGTGCAGAAAATAGAGGAGAGAGGTGACTCGTTTCATGATAATCACTGACCACCTCCACTTTTTAAACCCACTCTTTTCCTATTGAGGCCTAGCTGTTTGGAGTTTAACAACTAACTGTTCAGTGTCTGTTCCTTTTGGGTGGCTGACAAGGTTTGCTATTCACAAGTTTCATTACAATACCAAATTCTATTGATTCTGTGGGCAACGATATTGTACTTGCAGTTATCACAAATATCTGTAACAATATGATTTTCATTTGATTCAGTGGGCTACGATCGATATATCGATTTCATATATCACATTTATGTCATATAACGAGAAATAATCAAAATATGATTAGACAAACTTATTTCAAAACTTTTCCAGACATTTGAATGAAAAACAGTCATTTTCGAATAAACGAAGAAATGTCTTCAGCTACTTTTTCTTGGCAGCCTGGCATGACCCACCTGCTCGCGCTAGACTGCCGCCATCACAGTTTGGAGGAAGCAGCAGGATGTGCACTGGGCGGTAACGGTGACTAAGATGCACCATGGGAATTTAAAAATAAAGGCGATTTGAAAGAACTCGATATACTGTAGATTGATGTTTTCACTTTGAATGGATGATATTCGATTGTTAGTCATAGCCATGAATCAATCTAGATCAATGGATCGCCACATCCCAAAGCACCACCCAGCCAGGGTGCAGGTTACACTATATTTTCCTGTTTTCTGACGCTTGGACAGGTGAAACTGAGACTGACCCGGCATGAATTCGGTGTTTTATGACTGAACCTCAACCGAGTCTGACGTGGTTTTAATGTTGAGCTGAAGCGCAGGTAAAGGGCATGCAAGGCTACACGATACTTTGCGGCCTGAAATGTAACAAATTGGCCGTTGTGCGTGGTCACATGAAAAAACAAACTGCCGCGCTGAACAACACGTAGCCCAACGTAGACAGTCATCGTTTGTTTTTCACATTAACTTAAAAAAAAATTGAAAGCGTGTGTGTGACCAAACCTATTCGCATCCCGACATTTCAAAATATCCACACTCTGGACCCCACCCTTAAAGGCTCTAATATCTTGTTTGATGCAGCTCGACATGCTTTTCCACAGGCCAGTGACCCGGCTGCGGCCTCACGCGATGTGAGCAAACACTTCACTGATCACCTCTTGAAAAGCTTTCATGTAATTTCCCCTCTGATGATTTGCCGTCAGTATATTTTATTTAGCATTGATCCCTGTATATCTTCTTCCTATCTCCTCACGGATGTAGCTCTCGCTGGCTGCCTGCAATAAGCTGCAGAGACGGTTACTATGACACTGCCGGAGTCTCCAGCCTGGTGCCACCAATAGGGAGGCAGCTCTGCCATCAGGTGGCCTGTAGCTATTTTGAACGGGAGCTGTATGTGAAGTGAAGCAAGCAGCTAAATTAGAGACACAACCCACTGACATGAGAAAAGAAGAAGAGGGGGGGGGAGGAATAAAAGGTGGAGGAGGTTCTGTCCGTCAATCGCCGCCATCTGAGGTGTTTCTGGGGAAAAAGTGGGCAGGGAGGTTATTGATCAGGTTCTATTTCGTCTCTCCCCTCGTCCACCTGCACCTTTTTCTCCATAAAGTATTGACTTTTGTGCGCATGTACCCATCCATCCTCTTTTACCTCTCAGCCGCGTGTGATGTGAATCAAGTGGATGAGTGAGTCAGAGAAACAAACATTTGTCCATACAAATTCAAACACACACACACACACACACACACATGCACATACACGCACACAAAGAGTCGTTACCAGCCCCTCCCACTCTCCATTTTTCTGCATCACCAACCTGTCATAGCGAGCTGTTTGGTCCCAGGTTTTTTACAACGTAACTTCAGCAATTTTTTTCACTGTAAAAGAGCCCGGTGGGTCGGCCGTTAAGGTTTGTTGAACTTCAGATGGTTGGTGCTCCTTGTTTGGATGCACCTTCACAATTTAGAAGATGCGTCAGAGCTGGTTAGTGGGGGCAGCTGCTATTGTCCTCATTTGATGCAGCGTGCCGCTCACAGGATCATTCCTCCCACTTGGGTGAGATGCAGACGCACCACTGTGAGTGTTTGAGTTTGAGTAGATGAAAACAGGAAGTGGGGATGGTTTGTGGATGCCCGGGAACACGAGGAGTAGCTGGCCATCGCCATGGCAACAGGGAGTGTCTGCTGTTGCCAAGTCACCGAGCACCATGGCACGACAGGTGGCTGAGCTAGAATCAACATTCGTGTTGATTGTTTCGTTTAAAATCATACAGAGACGCAGGGATGTCAATCACGGGCATAAAGGGGCATTACACACACACAGACGCACATGCAAACACGCTGACACATCATGCAGATGCACCACTCTCAGGTCACTAAGAACTGCAGGTCACTCTGGGAGAGGCAAAACAAACTATTATCATTTTGATTAAGAAGTTTGGCAGATTAGTCTGTTCAGGGCTGATTTCATGTCGCACGCAGGTTGGCGTGAGTAAGCTCTTGTTCCATTTCCCCCTCCAATATTTTTCACTGATCCTCTCTGTCAAAACATGCGGGAAATGACTGCTGTCTTGTTTTGTAGATGTGCGCTTGTTTAACAATCGTACTCGGTGCTACACTAACTCACAGAGGCAAATAGAAGTCAACATGTGTTTTGCCACTTCAGTGCGAGAAAACGCTCTATTTGCATTCACAGAATTTATTTACCACAGTTTTTGAAGGGAATGTTGCCACCAACACCCATATCATCAGTGGGCCTAAAGCTCAGTCATCGGTGTGTGAATTTTGTGAAAAATTGTGGCATAACAGGCAATTATTCAAGCTATTTTTTAACTTAAGTTATTATTATTTAAGGCCACCAGGATACCCTGTTTTTCATTTTTTGAATAAAAATGAGGAGTAGGAGGACTCAATGTCACATAAATGTTTGTACGTAAGGACCACGGTCTAAAAAATGTAGCATCAAATGCCTGGTCAGAATCTTACTCTTTCTTATCTATTCTTTAATCTGTTATTTCTCAATCAGAAATAGAAAAACTTTTGTAAAGTTTATATGCATTTATGAATTATTGAACCCTGGTTGCGCTGAGCAAATGTAGCGAAATGAAAGAAGAAAAAAAAAGCATCCTCAAACTAAGATGTGAGCGCTGGTTTTGCAACCGATATTGAAACATCTCAAAGGATACCCAGTCCTAGTCTGGAGATATGTGTTATACTTCCTCAAGCACACTCTTTGTATTGTCTGGCTACACATGTGCTGACTTTCTAGCAGGGAGTTTTTCATCATCATTACATATGGTGCATGTCATCTTTGCGCATTCTCGCCTCTATTTTAAAAGCCCACACCTAATGACTCACATCTTCTGCTTGGCACATTCAGCTGTCCGCATTCTTGTCAGCACCTCCTACAAAGTACCAGGCAGCCTGTCAGCTCAGGAAAAAAAAAAAAAAAAAAAAAAAAAAAAGAAAAAAAAAAAAAAAGGGGGGTGTTAT
>CAAKHG010017883.1:43502-63029 GCA_901007715.1 Dactylopterus volitans
CAACCATGGATTTTGGGACCTTCCGCCCACCTCGCTGCACTAATCAAGTTCCGGCATCAGCAGCAGCAGCAGTAGCAGGGGGAGTAGTAGTAGCAGTAGCAGTGGGAGTAGCAGTAGCAGTGGAAGTGGGAGTAGTAGTAGCAGTGGAAGTGGGAGTAGTAATAGCAGTGGAAGTGGGAGTAGTAGTAGCAGTAGCAGTGGGTGTAGTAGTAGAAGCAGTAGCAGTGGCAGTAGTTGTAGCAGTAGCAGTAGTTGTAGCAGTAGTGCCAGAGGTAGCAATTGTAATATTAGTCGCAGTAGCAGTTGTAGTAGCAGTAGCAGAAGCAGGAACAGTAGCCACGGTAGCAGTGGGGACGGTTCAGTTGAGAGCAGTTAGTGACGATAGAGAAAAGGGAGGAGATAACCACATCTTGAAGGAGAAGGGGGCAAATGCAGGAGGGAGAGGAGCAGCAGTAGTAGCAGTGGTAGTAGTCTTCGTAGTAGCAGTGGTAGCAGTCGAAGTAGCTATTGTGATAGCAGCCGGCTTGCTGATGAGTGGCACTGTCGAGTGGAGGCAGAGTCGAAGAGGGTGCACGGGACGTCTTACGTCCACATGTGAAAGGTCAAGGGTCAAATGTAGTTGTTGTGTTGGATGAGGTCAACACAAAGCGGGGCAGAACACACTATTTCACATAATGACACACGCACAGTGTTTCTGGGTAGGCGGAGGCCAGACATCTGGCTCTCATATCTGGCCCATATGGGGTTGGCTGCTTTAAAAGTTACAGTGCCCACTACATTTTTTACTCAAAATGTAAATACAGTATATGAATAGCATTGGGAAAGGATGTCTGAAGCTTCAGCTTTCTCTGCACGCTTCAAAAACAGTTTTCATGTGGTGTTTTGGTTTCACCACATGGATGGAAATGTACATTGGTCAGAAGTTGCATTGCTTCCTGACGCTCGGCCGGCTCTCCTACATGTAGAAGTACAACAATGACTGGTGGATCGGGCGTCTGGTGAAGGAGGGCTGCGAGGTGGGCTTCATCCCCAGCCCTGTCAAACTGGAGAACACCCGCCTGCTGCAGGAGCAGAGGATGCGACAGAACCGACTGAGCTCCAGGTATCACTGAAAGGCCCGCTTGTTCCACTGCAGAACCCCAAATTCCACTTTTAACTCAATTGAAATGTAAAGCTTAGTGAAAAACTTAGGTTCCATGTATCGTGACGCTATACTGTGTTCTCACCTACTAGTATTTGTGCCTTTATATTTCCTGTTGTAGTAAATCTGGAGGAAGCTCTAGTCTGGACGTTGCCACGGGAACCCGCAGGCCCACCCCACCTGGCACAGGTGAGGTCACAGAGGTCCCCTTAACAAATGGCAAAACGGTGACTGCGTGTTTGTCTGTGCAAGAAAGAGAGAGAGAGAGAGAGAGAGAGAGAGAGAGAGAGAGAGAGCGGAAGAGGAGACGGCGCCTGATATTTAGATGAAAATTTTAATTGGCTAGTTAGTCAGGCATGATGATGAATCACAGCACGTCTCGTTGGGCCGCTGTATGAAGTGAGGGAGGTCTTAAGAGGTCTGTCATTACCACACAGGATGGCACTGAAATGGAGCTGAGAATGGACCGCTCTCATTAAACTTGATAAGTATGTCTGGCTTGGATGAGCATCGCCGTGACGACACAGAGCCGCTGCCTGACATCCAGAGACAGCGGGAGAGAGAAAATAAACAACTCTGATTGGCATTAACTGTTTAAGCCAATGGAACTGCAATTAGCAGTGGTACAGGGCCAACATATAAATGTGTGGGTGACTTCCGTCCACACGCCGCCATACCTCCCTCACCCGCATCACCAATAGCAAACCTGCCACACAATTAATTCCCAGCCAAAACCTCCCTCTCAGTTTTTTCTTTCCTGTCTACCACCCAGTCCTTTTCACGTCTATGCATCAAGTTCTGTTGCTTTCTCATCTAACTAAAATCCCTTTCTCTCCTCGGCTGTCCATTATACCCCAGATCTGTGCCTTAATTGCTTTCATGACAATCTGGTGTGTTCTTCTGTAGTCTCCCATCAGTGTTATTTCCAGTTTAAGTCACTCTGTGCCACCTTTTTCAGTCTCTGTGCCATTTCTCTGTTTGGATGCATCTCACATTCTTTCTTCTATTTACTCTCCCCCTTTTTTCCTTTATTTTTCTGTCGTCTCTCTCTCTGCTCTCATCCCTGTCTGCTTCGTCTATCTCCTCCTTCTCTATGTTTCTTTCTTCCTCTCTCTGCAATGCTCGCCCTCCCCCGCTCATCAGCTCACGTGGACATGTCCACAGTGGCCTTTGACGTTGACCCCCTCGACCTTGATGCCGAGGAGCTCCCTGAGTCCCAGGGTGACCCTCGCTCCTCCAAGGGCATGTCAGGCAGCGTAACGTCCCCTCAGGCCAACGCCCACCGGCTGCCCTTCTTTAAGAAGGTAACATTAGGGGCCCAGGATACTGCTTACCTCGCCGGCATCCTCCCTCCTCTCCCTCCTGCATTTGCCCCCTTCTCCTTCAAGATGTGGTTATCTCCTCCCTTTTCTCTATCGTCACTAACTGCTCACAACTGAACCGTCCCCACTGCTACCGTGGCCCCTGAATCTAACCCTGTTTGGCCCCTCAGACTGCGGTCACAGTGATGTTTCTGTGCTTGTCAGCTGGGGGGGAGGGCATGAACTAACCGATGTGAGTCTGAGATGGCTGCTGCTGCATATCAGTCTGAACATTTTGAAAATGAAGCCACAGCCGAGGCAGCCGGTATAAAACTGTTTCAGTCAATATGCAGTCTCAACGCCGCCCCCTTCCCCGCCCCTCCAACGTCCCCACCCTCTCCTCCTAACCTGTCAATAACTAAATGTGCTCTTTTGTTTGTCTTGTGGCTTTTTTTCCCGTGCAATGACACTGTAGGTGGCCCGGCTAAACAGAAACAGAAGTCGGTGAGTGTAGTTTGTTTTCTAACGAGACTAACCTCTAACGTGTCTTTACTCTGTCTCCTCATCTGCCATTTTCCATTTCCTACTTGTGCCCTTCTGTGAAACAGTAGAGGGTAAAAGGGTAAGAAGCTCTTTACTGTAGTAGTATCCCTGTCCCTTTTTATGCTTCCAAAGCAAAAATATTCACAGGGTCATTTGTAAATCATGATGGTGTCATTTCCCCCCGGCACTTGTATCACAGCTGTCGGTGTATCAGTGCAGGTGCAGAGCCATCCCAGACCCTGTTAGTCAGAGTGTAGCAGTAATGCATCCTGGCACTGCTTTCATTTCCATTTATGACGGCCAATTTGAGTGACAGCGGTCCCACAAGCGGCTCCGTTTTTTGCTGTTGTGCTTTTCAGCACAATTTCAATCACATGACGAGGCAATAGGCATTTACTTCAACGTTATTGCAGCACTGTCTCAGGAGGTGAACAATATTGACTGAGGTATTAAAAAAAACATGCCAAATAATTTAAAATCTCACTTTTTTTTGGTATACCTGAAAAAGACTCAGTTTCTGTATGCCGATTCAAGTTAAATCAGTTTTATTTATTTCTTCAGAATCATTAATCACACTGACTCAATGGACTTTATTAACAGCGCAGTAAGCGACCCCTCAATCCTCAGACCCTCAATTTGAGTGAGGAAAAACTACACTTAAAAAAAAAAAAAACCTTTAACAGGGACAAAAAGGAGGAAGAGGAAGGACCCTCAGGAAGACCCACAGGAGAGGGATCCCCCTCCCCGCATGGACAGATGTGCCATAAATGTCGCATGTGCAGAAATCAAATCAAAGCATTTGCAATGACAGAATTACTGACAGATATTTGCTCAAAGATACGCTCACGATCAAAGATGTATGCTTCCGATCCAAACGCACACTTCTTCTCGTCTGAATTGCTCGTGTTGTTTACATTTCATTAAGGCGCAGAGCACAAATGAAACGGCACAACTTCACCTCTCTAAAGATGCCAGTTGCTTAACAGTCAAAGTGTCAGTGAGAAACGTCATTTTGAGTTTAAATGGAATTTAATGATCGTTTCCATCTCCACAAAAGCTTTTTTAGGTTGAATTAATCACAAAATCCTGTTGGCTTCAGGTCAAAAACAAAAAGCAGAATTTTCCCTTTCAGATGATGCCGTTTCCGTATGTAAAAAGTCTTGTCAACTTCGGTTTTGAATTTTCATTAAATAAAAACTATGACATGTACCTTTTTTTAACATGCACATCATTTTAAGCATGTTTATTTTCAAAAGTCAGAGCAACACAGCATCATGGTTCTGATATTGTCAGAACCCGAACACAATATGAGATTATGTCTCTACTGGAGTTTTACAGTAAGATGTATGTAAAAACATCAGTTCATGAGATCAGATTATGGAAGATCTGGATAACCTAGACTGCTCTGATAAAGATAAGACACAACATATGTGGCTGGCCCTTATAATCAAGTTAAGAGCTCAAATCTAAAGGAAAATAACCTTGAGCTCATCAGGTTAAAGCTTTCAGAGAAAAGGCAATTTATCTTTCATTCACTGCAAACAAAACAACTGTGAATCACAATATCCAAACATGAGGCATACACTTTTGCGGAGGGACAATCCACCGTGATACTGAATGTTCACCACGCAATACACTACACAGTGTTACCAAATGAGCCTGTTGTTATGTTCTGTACTCCAGCTCTGCCCCTTTAGAAACAAGAGCCATTTGGAAACTTTTAAAATATGTATTTTTAGCCCCTGTGAATACAAATGAGGTCAAATGAGCTTCCGTTTCTCTGCTTTATGTAATGTAATGTAGTGGAGCAGTGCTCTCCAGCACTATCTCCCACTTGAAGAGCTGCACAGCACGCACACACACACACAGACACACGCACACACGCGCACACACGCACACACGCACACACACACACACAGAGGTGGAGGCGTGCTTAGAATACGCTTCTGGAAAGAAAAGAGAAATCATCCAGTTTTCCTGCTATCAGAGGATGCACTGTTGGACACGCGACTGTTTTCACCCTTTTCACAGTGTTTCTAAAGAGGACAGATGCTTATGGAGTCCTTATGGATGAATCATTCTTTTTATGATTCATAATGTACGAATACGCCTAAAGTTCAGGCTCTGCAATGTGGACCATTTGTACGTGGGTGTTCTGTATACGTCGACTGCAGGCTTCTCCATTTTTAGTGTGAATGGCTTAAGGACGTCTAGTGCGTGGACACAAGTGGATTCTGGTTCATACTGTATATTTCCGATGGGTGAAAAAAAATAGCCTCAAATAAATAATTAATGTAAAATCTTGAAGAAATTACACATACTTTGGGGAAGGCCGGTGTAAAATGAAAGGTAGTTTTTCTTTACATATTCAATGGATGTGCCCCAAAATGGAGTGGGTTCATCTCATAGACTAAACATGGGCAAAATTCAACATGAGGACCATAACTGGGCTGTGGATGATCCTTATCTGGGCCAAGGCATTCTCAAATGATGACAAAATTACTCACCCAAAAAAAATACAATTAAAGGCAACATCATGGTAATGAATCTCGACATTTCCAACTGCAATGAGCACAGGTTACTATTTGCTTGGATTCGGACAGAGGATGCTGTTTGCAGTTTATTTGGACCAAAAGCCTCAACGTAGCTCTCGCTAACCTCAAGTCAGACGTTAACATACTTTTTGCTCGGGGGATCAACAGCAGCTATGAAGACAAGAGGGAAATTCTTCCTAGTTCATATTGTGGATCGGTAAATAGCCTAATGGAAGGCTATCTGTAATGCCAAACCAAATTCATATTGTGTCCAGTATGTGACGTTTTGCTTACTTCATCCAAGTCATAATGGCCCTCTGGAAAAATACTGTTGCCCAACCCTGACATGGACTGTAAAACAGGAAATTCTTCTTTGGCTCATGATACACCCCTTTCTAATGGATCCCACTAATGGATTTACAGTAATTAGGATTACATTTTTTTGGGTGTAAAACCACTTCCTCTCTCTCTATGATGGGGGTTTATGCACCAATAATGTCAGATTTCAGACCCCAATGCAACATATTTATTGGTATGCATGATAATAGTTGAGATTCCCTGCATAAATTTTAGATTGTTAAAATATGTTTGAAGAGCAAAACACTGAAGCACAAATGCAAGCGGTTTTATTGTTCAACACAATTCAGTGACTGGCAATAATAACTGTGAGAGAGGTGTGAAGAATGACGCTTGTGCTGGAGCGGCACCACAGTCACGAGAGCTCTATCTCTCAACACTGGTTTAATTATGGACGCTTTAATTACATCAGACTGCAGACTAAGAAATAGAACCGAGTGCTTTTTGTGAGAAATTGATCCCTGCCTAGGAACATTCATAGGCAGTCAATAAAACAAATATACTGCAGTCTGTGAAACGCACCATCTATCATTCTGACTGCTCACAGAAAGGAAGGACGGGGGAGGCAGGACTTTTGTGGGGAGTTAATATTGATTCATACATGAGAGCAGCTCTGTAACTGCACTCTGCGCGAGTGTGAAGGCAGCGTCAACATGCCATGGCGACATGACTCACCCCCGTGTCGGTGCTCTCCTTTGCTGGCATAGATGGAGCACATCCCTCCCTATGACGTGGTTCCTTCCATGAGACCTATCATCCTCGTCGGGCCGTCACTCAAAGGCTACGAGGTGACAATTGAGCGGCATGGTTGTGTTTTACATCTCCCTCCAGCCCTGTCGCATGTTGTCTCACGCTGGATGTTCCCTCTGCAGGTGACAGACATGATGCAGAAAGCGCTTTTTGACTTTCTGAAACACAAGTTCGAGGGCAGGTGAGAATCGTGCCGTGCTCTCTGTTTCATAAGCCACGCTCCAGTCCGCTCGCCGAGTAACAGCTGGATCACTCTTTCAGGATATCCATCACACGGGTGACGGCCGACATCTCCCTGGCCAAGCGCTCGGTCCTCAACAACCCCAGCAAACACACCATCATTGAGCGCTCCAGCACCCGCTCCAGCCTGGGTGAGATGACACGCAAAGGGGAAATTCAAGACAAGCGATGGGGCGAATTAGGATTTCATCTTCTTACTTGGTGGTTGATAGAGCACACTGAGATGAAGAAACTGGAAAGCATTTGTTGTCATCTTTCATTTAACTTTCTCTCACTATCTGTGTTTCATATCTATGAATGTTTCCCGATAGATAGATAGATAGATAGATAGATAGATAGATAGATAGATAGATAGATAGATAGATAGATAGATAGATAGATAGATAGATAGATAGATAGATAGATAGATAGATAGATAGATAGATAGATAGATAGATAGATAGATATAGATAGATAGAAAACCAACACCATTGCAAATCCTGCCTTTAGTCACTCAGTCAGAGTAACTGCTAGCTGTTCGCGTCTGCATCATAGCGCACAACTGCTGTGAGTCCAAATCTTGGCAACTCAAAGGGTATCACAGTAAAACCAAATGTCTTTTCACCTCATGTTGAAACGTGTTTCCATACCTCCATGTCCTAGTCTTGCGTCAAAATCAGTTTTTTTCCCTTTAACTTCTCTCTTCATTGACATATCAACATAGTTAAATGCACCGGACTCCTCTAATCTCTACCTGTGTCAACAGAGACTGCTGTTGCTCAGCGATATTACTTTTTGGGGGATTTAAATCCTTTTGACAGTTGAATATTTACCATTTACAAGTGATGATCCTTGGGTCGGCTTGAATCTTGGGAGTCTGGATTTTGAAATATTTGCTGTGTAAGATTTACAAGTTGACATATAGTTTTAGAGCATAGAAAAGTGGGGAAAAAAAATTGTAGAGACCTGAATGTGTCATTTTATTCCTTTTTATACCTGTTCTGACTGCCTGAGTCTGATCTGGCCTCCTCTTTTTCTTCATCATGTCTTTCTGCCTTTCATCAACTTTTCCTCCCCCTTGGCCTGCCTTTCTCTCCCACCACCCATCTTCTTCCTCCACCCTCTTTTGATTCAGACGTACTGGGTACGTATGCTCTCCTTGCAACAAAACAATGAAGCATCTCTCCTTCTTCCCTCCCCTTTCCTTCTAACTACATTCATCATCTGCTCATACGTAGTTCATCTGCCTGTCTGTTTGCCTGTCAGTTTCTCTGTTCCTCATACTTCTGTCTGACAGCCTGTAGTCTCTAACAAAAAAGAAAGGTGTTATAAAAGCAAAGCTGGAACAGATATGTGGGAGGGCAAAAGGGTGGCTGGTAGCTGCTCTGTAACTGTAAACAGGAACCAGCAGCGAGGAAAGCTGATAGATAATTGCCACACTGCTTTCAACATTACATAGCGACTTTTTGGCGAGTGCAGTCGTACCAAAGCCTCCATTAAACCTCAGACTCGGGAGTTCCCTGTAGTTTTTTTTTTTGTTTTTTTTATTTCTAGGTATGGCGCAGGAGCAAATTTTCTTACTGACGTCAAATCCAATTTAGCAAATGTACGTGTTGAGGTTAATGGAAACAATGTCTCTTTAGGAGTTCAAGTCCCTGTTTCTTATCAGTGCTGACGCCCTGTTTGGCCTCCAGGTTTAGTTCTCTATCCTTCAGCCCTCTAGAGGTTGCTAAGCTGGGTTTGGCAGCACACACATACACACATACACACACACACACGCACACAGGCAGAGGTGCTGAGATTATACCAGACAGGCGGCGAACATTCTGCTTTCCATTTTTAATCTCTCTCCTTACATGTCAATGGACCGCTTGAAAAGGGGGGACTGTGTTCAAAATGCTTATGAACAAGCTCTTACAGGCTGTTGTTGAGGAAGAATGAAAAAACACCCAAGCAGTCCACGTACTTGAGTTGTTCGCCTGATACAGTTCCCCTGATATAATTACTGCAGTGCCTATTAGCGCTAACAAAGACTAATGTTCCACTTCATTTGTTTTATGGGGGTGTTTTTTTCTGTTTGTTTGTTTTCCTTTTTTTGTTTCTGTTTTTCTCATTCTAAAGTGCCTCCCTCACTCACACCTTTGAAATAAGAAAGAGTCTTGAATGCTCAGTGGTGGCAACAGAATGAGAACACTGCACAGTTCCATTTAGCTATGCTTAAATGGAACTTAAACTGATCGAATCCATGTGCTTGGAACTGGTCTCTCTAAGGTTTGACATGCATGACTGTGGTACTAACATGCCAGTTATGTGCTTGTGCACAAAAAGAGGGATGATGTTGTATTTCTCTTTGAACACAGGAGTGTGCCTCACTGTCTCGCTTTGTGTTCTTATCTGTTTGTTGTTGTTGTTTTTTTTTTGGCCTTCAGCTGAGGTGCAGAGTGAGATCGAGCGCATCTTTGAGCTGGCCCGCACCCTGCAGCTGGTCGCTCTGGATGCAGACACCATCAACCACCCTTCTCAGCTGGCTAAGACATCCTTGGCTCCTATCATTGTCTATATCAAAATAGCCTCTCCTAAGGTATGACAAAAGATGACTTTAAAGGTACCATATGTAACATTTTTGGCATTAACATGTCAAAAAAAAGGACAGGATGTCATATTTTGCTTAGTTGTGTATAAATGGCAGCAAAATCCATAAACCTATGAACGGTTATGTCAATAGTATTTTCCTCTAGCTGTTATACAGCATATTTTCGCAGCACAGTAATCCAGCAAAGATGTTATTCTCTGATATATTTTCTGCATGATTCAAACTGTGGGGTTCATGCTAGCCTCTAAGCTAGTGCCTATAGTGGCATTATAAAGCTATAGGGCATTACAAAGTAACATGCTCTTTAAGTGATACTTAGTATGGGGCCAATGGATAACAACACCTGGCTACCTCATGACTGAAGTGGGTACATAACGTTAACTACAGTGACTGTTACTAGGCTCTTCTCATGGTGCATTGGCATGGTGCATTAGCAGTGTTAGCTAGTATAACATTGCTTGTGGCGATTCAATTAAAATACAGTGACATTAAGTGAATAAATGTGCCTGAGCGTAACATGAATGAACCTTTAACACATCAAGTCATCTGTGAAAAATCTAATCAGACTCATTGGTGGATTTTTAACAATGATGACAACTCCCATTATCCCACATAAAATATGAATTCTTAATTCCTAAGAAGTCTGCAAAAAAATGGTTTGGTCTTTTTTTTCAGTTTTGATGGCCACTTAAACTGCAGTGAGATTAAAACCAGCAGCATAGTAATCATCCTCGGTACTCAATCATAACATTAAATCAAGGACCCATTTTTAAAAACACTGCTCCATAACACTCAAAACCTCTGCAGAATGTTTTAAAATGAATGCATTTTTCAGTTGCTCCCCAGTACAATGGTGAAATTACGAGAGCCTGTGTAAAAGTGGGCGAGACTGTTCATATATGTATTAGTACACTGTACATGTCATTTTCCTCCAGGTTCTCCAGAGGCTCATCAAATCCAGGGGGAAGTCCCAAGCCAAACACCTAAATGTGCAAATGGTGGCGGCAGACAAGTTGGCTCAGTGTCCCCCTGTGAGTTTTATTTTTACACTTGAGCTTTGTGAAGGAAGAACATAACTGTCTACAAGATGGGTTGTTTTTTTTTTTTTTGCATCAGCAGCATATCACTTCTGAACGAATCCGATGAAGTTCAGTGTCAAGAGCACCCAATGTTTTTGATTTTATTGGTGCAGGTCTTTAAGCTAAAACCAGCCAACATCCATTGTCGCACCATAAAACCTCAATATTTCATTTTTATTTATTTATTTATTTATTTATATGCAGGAATTGTTTGACATCATCCTGGACGAGAACCAGCTAGAGGATGCCTGCGAGCACCTGGCTGACTACTTGGAGGCCTACTGGAAGGCGACACACCCCCCGAGCAGCAACCCACCCAACCCTCTGCTCAACCGTACAATGGCCACGGCAGCTCTGGCCGCTTCCCCTGAGCCTGTCTCCAACCTGCAGGTACAGGTGCTCACCTCCCTGCGCAGAAATATGGATCTCTGGCCTGACATGGACGGGCCCATAGCCAATGAGGGGAAAGAGGAAGAGCACGCTCTCTGAAGTCCAGCAGAGAGACGGCGACTTCAACTTTAACCTAAACACAGCAGCCTGACGTCTTTATCCTGAAGGAAGATTATGTTAAAAGCCTGATTATGTTGTATATAGAAACACAGACATAAATGTCGACACGCAAACACACCTATGCATCACTTGACGTACAAATGAGCTCATAAAGGAGCCAGTTCCCCCAAACCATGACCGGCTAGTTTCAAGATTCACAATTAAAAATAGCCTGTAGCTTAGCAAGCTACTGTTTCCTTCCCTGCACCACCAGAACTGTGAGAGCCGCTGAGCTAAAACCACCCTGGACTTAAGGAATAATTCAAAAGGCACCTCTGCCCCCGGGCCCCCCAGCACCATTTCGCTGTAATCAAGAGTACAGAGATATCTCCTGCCCCCACCCTGCCCTCTTTAGCTCTGTGGCCTCGATTTTCCAGCTCTGTTTCTTCTCTGGGAGGCTGAATCCAGTTTGCTGTCCTCCTCCGTGTTGCCATGGCACCGCCCCTGAAAGCAGCAAGTCATGTCCACCTCTTCAAACAGAAATGCTCAGTTTGGTAGAGGCTGTTACTAAAACGCTGTCTAAATTGTTTTGTTTTAATTTTTTTTTTTTTAATGATTTTAACAGAAGAATACTAAAATGACAACGCTTTTATTTACAAGTTATTACTGCTACACATTAATCATGAAGAATTCCATGCTTGACGATTAAGTGGCTGTAAATGTGTTTTTTCACGCCTGAACTCCTATCGACTCCTATCAATTTATGGAGGCTTTTACTTCAGGCAGCAAATATCTATGTAAATAATACAACAGTCGAGTGCAATTCATTTGTTAATTTACATAAAGTATGATGTTTCCTCTGCTCCTTTTATCAGTATGAAAATACTGATAAAATAAACTGTGCAGAGCTGAATTAATTACATGATTACTTTGGCAGGTGCCATTTCTGCTTTTTTTTTGGTGTCATGAGGTCAAAGTGCCAGGAGGTGGCACTGTTGATACTCGTTTAACTGCTCGGGTGTGTTTTCATTTGCTGATATGCCTCCGTCAGTTGGCAGAACTTAGGTGGTTTGACTAATCAAACAACAGCTACGGGTGCATGTATGTGTTGTGACATTTTTTGAGCAAGTTAGCATGTGTGTTTGTGCACTGTGCAAATTTCAATAGAGTGATGTCAGTTGTGGGCACTAATGCTTTCTGGTCATTTAGATGAAAAATGGTTGTTTGTGTTTTTGATGTCCCGCCTCGTGCTAACCCTGCTGACTAACTACTGACGGACTGGTTGTGCTCTGTTGTTCTTTGTCTCCGCCTGGTTGCTGTGTGGCATGGCTGTGACTGCAGGGGCCAAACCTGGTGCATGGCGAGCAGAAGCGGGAGGGGCCTCTGACAGAGTGTGGTGGGAGCGGCACTTTACATGACTATCAGACTGATCTGGGAGGAAAGCCACATCAGGAGCAGGCGTATCTGCGCTCGTCTCGCGGTCAGTTGCGAGGCGGCAGTGGGCGGGGCCTGTCACGGCAAGATACCTTCGACTCTGAGACCCAGGGCAGCCGGGACTCCGCGTATACTGAGGCTGGTGACTCCTGCATGGACATTGAGACTGACCCCTATGAAGAACCCGAGCCGTACCGAGTGGGCGGGGGCAGCCGCCTGCACTTGGCGCAGCATCACGGTCGGCAGGCCTCCTGGGAAGACGAAGGTGCTGAACCGGATCAGGAAAACCTGAACCATCCTCCGATGCAGAGCCAGACGCAGCTGCATGGACGTGCCAAGCTGAGGGAGCGTTACTGCCAGGACCCTGAGGACACGGGGGCCAACATTAGCCGCAACAAGAACCAGGACGACTGGGGAAGGGACGTCTACATCCGCTGAGCGCATGTCATCCCACAGAGGCCAGGAAGCTACTGGACAGACCGAGAGCAGAGAGAGTTGAGGGGAGGAGGAAGGGTTTTGTTTCAATGGGAAGGGAAGTGTGGGTTTGGGGCCATGCCAGACAGGCTAACAAATGAATCTGTTTACATCCCAGTACAATGTAAAGAAATATATCAACTGCCAGATGTCATTCTCATCGACTTCCTCTTGCAATTCAATTTATTTATGTTCACGAAAAAATTAATATTGGTCTGTTTTTTTTTTGTTTTTGTTGTTTCCTATGTTAATACTGCATGAATATCATAGATTTCTATACTGACAGCACGAGGACAGTAATCGTTACGATTGTGAATCAATGATTGTGATCTGTATGACGTGATCTCTCCTTCAGTTTTAGAGTGTGAAGGCCGGAAGAGCTGTAGTCTGTCATGTCTGTCCTCTACAGTCTTAAACAGGGTCTAATGTCACCGTCCCCGTGTACAGGGTCAGGGTTTCTCTTTACCTTTATCTCAGTCAGTGCTTTTGGATCGCAGGGTTTTCTGCCTATTCTGACGTACAGAAGTTATGAGTTTCTCACCTCCACCTTATCACCCAGACCTTAAACAGCTGGTGGAGAAGATGCCATATTTACACACGAGAATCTATCTCCGTTGCTCATGTCCGCTTGATTGCAACACTCCAAAGACTCCTTTGACGTGGCTCCGCCACCACTACCCAACTGTACTCTCAGCCCCCTCGTTTTCTGTCTTCTTGTTCTTCTTCGTGGGTGCTGAGCGCACCTGCAGAATTCACTTGTTCTCTGGTTCTCCAGTGCAGTGCACATCCAAAGCAGCACTGCAGTCACACAGTCGTGTGAGTGACGTGTCCTGCCTTAGTCACTCCTGCCCTTAAACACCCCGACTTCAAGAAAACTCCAATCACAAGTGCCAGAATGTCTCACCAAGCCATGTCCACCGCTGCTATGGTGGGATGTCTTAACTCTTGTCTCACTCGTTTTCATGTCATACTCTCCGTGCGTCTCTCCGTGTCTCGTGGCTACTGCACCGTAGCCCCTTTTTGCTGTCGCTCCAGCACATATTTCTTTGCACCAGCTTTGTCGTCTGTTTATCAGGGCTAATGGTTATATATTAAAGAAAAGAAAAGAAAAAAGATTACTTGTGCGTGGTCATCACTCTCAACTTTACCCCAAACAGCTAGCTTGTCCGATATTCAATACCACTATCTTCTTACTCTTGAGTTCTGACTGAATTAGTGCTAATTTTTTCTTCCTGTGAACAATTTTTTTTTTTAAATATTCAGTTCTTGTGAGGTAGTGAGAGGGGCGGGGTAGAACCATCTTCGGTCTTTACTCAGTTATCTATGATGGAGAACCCATGAATGTTTTGGTGGGCTGCCTTGGCCCCACCGCTGTCTTCAGTTGGATAAATGGATATTGAATAATGATCAGTAAATAATGTTATTGTTGCGTTATCGCAATTGTTAAAATATGAAATAACATGTATCATTGGTGCCTGACTGTAGCTACATTTTGCTTTTTCTGCCTTTCATTTTTAATCTGTGGATAAATTCATATTTTAATTAAAAATGTAAGCAGAAAATGTGGTTGTGTGGTGTCCTTTGTATGGTAAGATGTAATTATCAACACAGACACAAGAGAAAATCTCAAGTGTGTTAAGTTAATTGCAGGTGTAATTCAGAGGGAACTAACAATGAAGCAAGCTTCTTTTTTTTTCATTCTTTAGAATACAACAAAACAAAACTGGACAAAAAAAGTATTTCAGATGCAAATATAGAACCTGTTCATTCAAGGTCTGATGGGCGTAGACCTGCGAAGCCAAAATAAATTTTATTATAATTACACTCTTCCTTTGAAGCGCTGACTGGCAAAAATTTACATATACAAAATAGCAACAGCAGAACATTCCACTCATATTGCGACAAACATGAATCCACCCAGTAAGGAGGACATATGCTAGTCATAAAAGATGAAAGTTGCAACTGTGTTTTTCATAGCTCACATTCAAGGCTGTCAGCTCTGCAGCAGAGGACATGTTACAACAGAGGATGCGGTTTACATCTGAAACTTGCATGTGAGCCTTATTTCAGAACAACGTAAAAAACAAAAAACAAAAAAACAAATACTGCTCTAGTGACGAAACCCCAGCGGAAACCATGACTGTAGGAAAACAAACGAATCTTCAAATACATTAAAATCTGACAGAGTAAGCAAAGTTTCAAACACATTTTAAGATCGAGAGTAACTCTGAAATGTCACACTCTGCGCTAACTTGATATGAGTGGACACTCATGGACATTATAACGCCTCATGTTGGGATTATTCTCATTAACCTCACCTGAAAAAAAAAAGACCCCAGCAAGCCCGATTAAGAGGTCAGAGGTCATTACAGCCAATCAAAATGCTCAAACTAGCCGAGTCAGCAAACCACTGAGGATTTACTGGGGAAAATGAATTAAGAGAGTTAATTTATCATCCTAGAGATCTAATAGGGGTGGATGTAAAGCTTCTTTGTAGGGTCAGAAATATGCTGAGATGTTAATTCAAGACTAAAAACATGTTGCCTCAGGTCTTGCTCATGATTAAAGGATTTTCGAAGTTACAACTTACTCACACACTCTCACACTGATTCTCTGAGGTGAATCGGTAAAACTTTTTTTTTTAATGTGTTTTCATGTACTGACAGGTTTCCTGTAAACGGTTGACTGCAATGGTCGCACTTCACTTACACACATCCAGATCTTCAATTGACAGTTTCGCCCCTCGATAAAAACTCCTGTCATATATCTACTTTACTATTTCAGTGTGTGCCACCGATTTAGCTACAGCATGTTTGTTTGTTTTTTTTGTTTTTTTTAACCTGTCCCTCCTCTTCAGTCCTTCTCATTGCTCGATCAAAAATGCATCTAATCTTGACGGATCCATTTGCTTTGCAGCACACGTCTTTTCATGCCTGAACTTGATTTTGTTTTCAAAGGTGTCTCTCTAATTTTTTTTCTTCATCAATGCTCTAAAAAGTTTTTTTTAGTATTGGCACAACTGTTTAAGCTTTACCCAAGGAGCTATTATCATTATTATTATTATTATTATTATTATTATTATTATTATTATTATTGTTGATATTGTTTTTTTTGGTGTGTGTTTATCAGTGGAGTGGGTAAGTTCGTGGAAACACCCTGGACAGAACGTTCGGCGGAATGTTCGGGGCATTCCCGTAACACCCAGTTTTGCTTTCTTATTTTGGCTCCTAATTGAACTCCTGTAACACACACGGAGAAGGAGAAGCTGTTTTACTTCCCTCTCCTAATATGGATCGTGCAGCTCGTCATCGGCCGCGTCATCAGTGCGCTCCTGTCGTCGGCGTGAAACGCCCGTGTGGTGCGTTGCCTTCACGTGGTCCCCTGAACTCGGAGCTTGGAGATCTGAAGGCGAGATTTATTCAGAAAGTGCCAGTCGGGGCACAAAGGCATAGAGATACATGACAGAATAAGACATCATGACCTCAATATGAAAACTTTAATTTGATCATGACTGATAGAAACAAAATTATAGGTTTTGAACTTATTCAGTTTTTGATAGCACTTTTTTTGACTTTAGAAATATCCAACAAAAGCAACAAGTTAAAAGACCAAATATATCGAGAAAAACACAGATATCTTTATTATTCACATGATCACGGTTGATACTTCACCTCCAACAGTATGTGGACTTTTACACTTCCGCTCCATATTTTTATACATAGACTTCGTGTGTTTTGTATTTTTTTTAAGTGTGAAACAAATAAAGCCGAACAAACCTCCTCCAGGTCAACAGCATCCACGGAGAGCACTGAAATCACAACAACCTCAAACATGATCAATAAAAAATGAACTTTCTAATCCTCGGGGGGGGTGATTTATTGCAGGGCTGTTGTATCAGCATCAGTTTGAGCTACCCTAGGTGTACCTAACAATCTGACGAAATGTGTGAACGTCGCCAGAGACCGGCAGGAACGTTTCCTTCCTCAGGAGACTCGCCAACCTGCGGCTCCTCGCATTTCCCACGGCACTCGAACGCAACATTACTATGCCCTTTGTCCGTGACTCATCTGATTAAAAAAGAGTCAGGCCCCGCCCACCAGCGCCCGGCCGGAGTAGACGCGCTTATAAAACGTTGAGTTAATCAGACAGTCTGCTGTTAGCCGATTCTGACGGGGCTTTACTGGATTCTATTGAGATCCACACACACACACACACACACACAAAAAAAAAAACACAGAGAGACGGACTAACACATACACACACGCGCGCGCACACACACACTTGTTGGATATGGGATTCCTCCTCACTAAGATGATGGCTGTGTTCGGTGACAGAGGTAAGATTCACTTCACACTACTCTTTTTTTTTTGTCCGTATCGGCCCGAGAGCTGCTGTGTGAACAATGATGTGTGAATGAATTCTGTAAATATCTCCTTATTCGTCCGCTTTCGTGTAAATCGTTCTTTTTCTTTTTTTAAGAGTAAAAACCAAGACTGTCAACTTCTCCCTCATTATCTAATAAACTGGGATCTCTGCTATGCAGTGATGTAACCACCCTCGGACCAGCACACCTGCCTCTGTGTCCTGTGTTGCTGGCATCTCAACAAATGATCCAAATCAAGTGTGTTCAAGTGAAGCTTGAAGTTTGCAAACATCTAAAAGGGGAAACTTTCTTACAGAGCACAAGGTCATCATTGTGGGTTTGGACAACGCCGGGAAGACAACGGTCCTCTACCAGTTGTAAGTAGCCTCATGTGACCATCCGCCATTTGCCCCATAACCTCGGGCGCCGCTATTACATCACTGAAAATCTCCCCCACAACACCAACAGCCTGACGAAGGAGGCCGTCCACACGTCGCCGACCATCGGCAGCAACGTGGAGCAGATCTCCGTGCGAAACACTCACTTCTTGGTCTGGGACATCGGGGGTCAGCAGAGTCTTCGCGCCAGCTGGTACTCGTATTACTGCAACACGGAGGTACGCATCACTTCCTGCCCCCTTTATCACTGCATGCCACATGAGAGACAGCCATCGACCAATATCTGATTCCAAAAGAATTCCTGTTTTGGGTTCCTGAACTCTTCTTACACTGAGGCCTAAATCCGCCCCTCCTCTCTCCAGAGAGGCTCCTCCACGTCTCCGGTCGACTGGTGGCAATTTACTTGTTAACTACACCCACACAACTTATTAGCTACATTCGCATGATTTATGAGATGGCTGGCTTTTGTTCACATGCACATAATCCAGCTGTAGACCAACATTCCGCCACGGGGTTAGTCATAAGATGACAGGTGTGCTTTAAAATATGCTCATATCATTTTTTTTTTTCAAGCAAGAAAGTGCATCACTGTAAATTTAAAAAAAAGAAAAAGAAAAAAAAGTCACTACCTATAAAAACAGAGGCGGGAAGATTTACATAAGCTGCCCGAGCCAATTGTGCAGCGTTGTTTTTACTAGCACCCGTCCTGCATTGATAAACCTATCAGTTACCTAACCTTTTTATCACATGTTACATGCTGTTTGTCTTCAAACGGGCCATGCAAACATCTTGCTCTCCCGCTTATCATTGCAGCAGAGCGATAATGTGAGCTTTATCTATGAAGATCTAAAAAGAAAAAAAACAAAAACCTTTACGTGTGGCTTTCAGATCGTCATCCTGGTGGTGGACAGCACCGACCGCGAGCGGCTCACCCTGACCAAAGAGGAGCTGCACCAAATGCTCGCACATGAGGTGAGTGTCACTGCAAACTGCCAGTCGCCTGCTGCCTCCCATCACATGACAGGATTGATTGACTTTTTTTGACTTAAAAACCGGGTGTGGCATCAAAACAGAATGTGCCGGGGTATTTTTAGTGCAGCCTCGAAGAGCGACTGCCCGCCCGGCATTCGCGTGTTTGACGCGTGAGATTCAGCGGCAGACGCTCTAGGCTGTTTGAGCCCCGCCTGCGGACCCATGACGCCACGCGATGAGGAAGTTTCTGCGTCGTCAATGGGAGTCAGCAGATAACGCTTCCATGTTCCCGCTGACGTTGCTGTTCTCGAA
This sequence comes from Dactylopterus volitans, assembly GCA_901007715.1. Lineage (NCBI taxonomy): Eukaryota > Metazoa > Chordata > Actinopteri > Syngnathiformes > Dactylopteridae > Dactylopterus > Dactylopterus volitans. The sequence continues at coordinate 62,462 of CAAKHG010017883.1, forward strand.
GTGGATGCGGGGACGGTTTCGGGTTTTCCACTGGAAATGTTTTGAGGGGTGGGAACTGACGCTGAAAGTGGTGACACGAGGTCACGTTGTCAGTGGTGCAGGAAGTCTTCACACGAGACAGAGATTACCGACAGCCTCACTGCAAAAAAAAAAAACCCCTGTCAGAAGTGAAAGTAAAAATACGTCAGTGTAAACAGGTGGATAGAGGACCGTTATACTCAAACGTTGAAGCGAAAGCAGGATTTCACCGCTTGAGCTGGAAAACTAAAAAAGGCCTTTTCATTATCTTGTCAATGAAACAATCGATTGTGTTTTTTCTTTTTAGAAAAGTTACACATTGAAATTGCTTGCTTTGTTTATTTATATATATATATATATATATATATATATATATATATATATATATATATATATATATATATATATATATATATATATATATATATATATATAAGGAAACACCCACGATTATATAAGGGACATATAAAACAATTAGAAGTTCCATAAAATGGAAAATTGAAAAAATAAGCTAAAAGGAATTTAAAAAAAAGACAAAATGGGAGGATAG
>CAAKHG010017883.1:69878-85309 GCA_901007715.1 Dactylopterus volitans
GGTGGGAACAACTGAAAGGGAATCATTCATTCATTTATTCGTCCATTCAAGATGATAGATAGATAGATAGATAGATAGATAGATAGATAGATAGATAGATAGATGATTTATCTCAAAGAGAAATTCGCATATTCACATATTTTTTAAAGTTAAGAATTAACCTGCATCTCTATGCACCTGCTGTACGTTCTCCGTAGTGACTGGCACAGATAGGAAACAATGGAACCATCTTGTCCAGGATCCATGTCATCAGTTCACGTCACCATTTAGGAAACGGGTTGATATGAAAGGTGTGAAACTGGTAGTTTATTCCAGCTTATTTTTTTTTTACTATTTGTTTGTTTACTGTCAGCGTTGCTTCCCTGTCTGAAACTCCACACCTACTGCTGTGTGAGGGGGGTACTGATTGCATTTCCAGCTGTGAATCCAATAAACTCTCGAGTGCCATTTTCTCCGCCAAGGGTCCCATGTTTGCTCTCCACAGCAGATAGACATGATGAAAGTGGTGGCTGAGTGAGCCGGTGGAGTCAGCCGCAGTGCTCGTAAAGCTCACTTTTGTCAGTTTTATTTGCCATTTAAAAAAACAAACTAACTAAACAAGGCTTTTACATCACCGCTGCAAATTAAACTGTGACAAAAACACTTTTGCTGTTCCCTGCGAGCCGTAAAGTGACAATGTTGCTGGAGCACTGACACGGCGTTTTGGGGGCACTGTAAAACACACCTGTCACGGTGTGTGCGGTGCCATAACTATCACCGATACCATCATGGTGTTGTTCGCCTCATGAACTCTGTTCAATCTCAGATGTCACGTTCTCTCCCCTCCAGCTGGTTTGGTCAGAGGGAGGCGCCATACAGCAGCTGCAGATGCTTATATTTTTGTTACTCAGAATGATGGCCGATTAGGGTCCCCCTCCACTAAAAAGAAACACGCTCTCGATCTATGAACCAGAGAGAGGACAATTTAATGTGTAGGCCTTTAAAGCATGTCGATAACACAGCGTCCTGACCGCTTCATCGGCTGATTCTCTTGTCTTTGTAATAACCATGGCAATGGACCAACAGCACCAGGGAGGAGAGAGACAGACAGAGAGAGAGAGAGAGAGAGAGAGAGAGAGAGAGAGAGAGAGAGATACAGAGAGACAGGGAAAGAGAGAGAGGGAGAGAGAGAAAGGGAGAGAGTGGTGTGTGGAGCGAGCAAGATTCTGAGGGAGGAAGTGGCGGGTAGAAGTGGGATTCAGAGAAAACCGCTTTCGCAAAGAGGAGAAGAGGGGCAAGAAGAGAGGAGAGGACAGACAAAGCTGTTGTTCTTTTTTTGTTTTGTCTCGTTTTTGCTGCATAACATGTATTTCAGTGTAGTGATGCTGCTCCTCTGTCTCTCCCAAGCAGAGTTGGCCAGAGTTCGGGTCCAGCCGCAAACAGGTGAGCTGTGCAATCTTCCTACCTCTGCCTGCGTCTGCCGCCTCTTGACTGCCTGTAAACCTTTGTGAATTAGTTGCAACATTTTCCTAAACTTTAAAAAAATAAATAATTTCAATAAATTCATGTTAATACTGTTTATCTTGCTAAACACAAATGTTTATGGTCATTTTAAGTTTACGCACAACAGCAAATGACCAAGTTTATAATGAAGTGTACAATAAAAAAAAAAATGCCATTCTCCACAAGCATGCGACTGTGTCTAAACAGCAAACCCACAAACAGCCTGTCTCAGGTTTAAAATTAGATTTGGACTTGTTTTTTTGCCACCATGGAGGAGCCTGGCACATTTTAGGAGGCTGCTGAAAAGAAGATGCAGATTTGCCATTTGTTTTAGGTTTCTTGGCATGAATGAAAGTGGCCTGGGAAGCGGACAGGGAAGATGAACATTTATTTTTCGTCGGATTCCATATTAGCTGGTTCCTCAGATAACGCTGAATCCGTGTTCCAGCCAGCGTTGCTCCTGCTGAGTTTGGGAGAAATCTACAGCAGGAGGAGACGCGTTGCAGCTGAAACAGCATCACGCAATACTGTACAGGAGGCGCTCAGACGTCTGCATTAAATATGATGGATCAGCTGTGTGTGTTGACCTCGCATCCCCCCTCCCATTATTCGGATTTGCTCCTATCTGCCGTGTCACTCAACATTACATACTGCTCAGTTTTCTTGGTCTTTTGAGAGCCACATCTGGACCAGACTCGAAGACCCCTAAAACTGAAAACCAATTGTGTGCCCTGCGATGACCTCAGCAATTGGATTCTTGTCTCTTGTCCTGCAGAGAAGTTAACAAGGAACATGATGCTAATGCAGAGATTTCGGGGCGAAGCGTGAGCTGGTTGAGAAAGTGAACAGGATTAGTTTATAAGGCTGAATCATGGATAGAATGTTATTGCCCGTGGATCTGAGATCGAATCTCATTTTTTAGAAGTCATGCACAATTTGACTTGTGATAACAAAACACACTTGTGTTTCAGGAAAAATAAAGTTCTCTGCCAACAGCTGAGCAACTTATTCTTTGAATTGTGCTGTAATTTGGAACAGCAGTTGTATAGGAAACGGTTTTTGCCTGAACTATGTGTCCATTCGTTTTTTCTTATTAGACAATGAGAAGCAGAGAAAACGTGTTTGCTTCTTACATATGGAGATCTGGCTTCAAATAAACTGTGTTCTCTTAACAAGATTTGACCAAAATAGGAATATTGCTCGTATACTTACTTTTTCTGTGAAATATTTTTCACACCCTTCAAGGAATTAGATGAAGACCCAGGTGTTGTTCATGAAAAAGCTCCACTTAGATGATTATTACCATGGTAACCGCTGCTATGGTCAGCAGCTCATTTACTGGCCAGTCTATCAGATTTCAAAAATATTCGGAAAAGGAGGGGCTGACAGTTTGGACTTGCCATTGGCGATAATCAGTGAGAGCCATTCAAAAGAGGGAAATGCACGCACATCTCCTTGAAATGAACTTTTATGGTGGAAGTCGCGGAGGAGACCATGCCAGCTCCTTCGGCCTCTGCTCAGGAAGGGTGTGTCCTCTCCGTCTGCTGACCACTCGCAGGGGGAAGCGGCTAAATGTTGCGGTCGTGTCGCTGCTAAAAGAGCTGGCAGAGGTCACTTTTCTGTCCAAAACATCTGCCCTTGCGTCGCCGGTATCTGAGTGAACGGTTCCTGCTGTGCCCGTTTGCTTTGCCTCAGACGGCGCTGCCTTCATTACCTTGCTTTATAGCGAAGTCGGTGCCAACCTCATCTGTGGTTTTGACTGAGGGTGGTTTTTACACAATGCAGCTTTTCTCACTTTGACTCACCAACACCATTTGTGTATTGGCACGGTGGCATAGGTAAAAGGAAGCTGTTAAATCACTTTCTATACTCATTTATTATCCTCTATGCGAGGCACCACCCTGTTCTACGGGTGACCAGACAAGTCTAAATAGTTTCATATTGATTCAGCCTCTCGGGGTGGGAGGATAGTCCCGCACGCGGTTTTTGCAAGTTTGAACAAGGCTGACATTTTAAGGCCATTGAAAATGAAATTTTAGACAAATTTAACATTGATACTAGCAAACAAAAGTATGATGGAATATCAGGGTCCCAGAACTACTGAAACAAAGAACAATACAGGATGATAGCAGTTGTTTTCTGGGGGATTCTTGTGGGATTTCTGACCTCCCCTGGCTCTGATGCCCTTATACTTATAATTCTGATTTGAGTGCCTTCATGTATTTCAGCTCACTTCAACCATATACTATGCAGAATATAATTTTCTTGTTAAACTTCCAAGAACTAATAGGATGCATTTACAATGACAGAAATTAACTTGTTTAAAAGCAGGCCTAAAGGTCAAAGTACTGGATTTGACTTTTTTTTGTCTTTGTGATTTGTGACTTTTATAGGACCCTCAAATACCCTGCATATTAATAAATAAAAACTTCAAACCTCCCAGTGGCATAAGTTAAATCAATCCAATCCCAGTAAAAATCTAATCTTAAACCAGCATCCAGTATTTTTAAGTATGGAAAAGGCAGCTTTAAGTTCTGGTTTAAATAATGCTACGTAAACCCAACATGTTCTAATTGATTAAGTTGTAAAATCATCACGAGAACTCCAAAAACCAGAGTATTGAGAGAAAACTAATTAAGGATGCGTTTCTCAGAAGGAAAATGACTTCAGTTTATTAAGACACTCATCTGCAGTCTTAAATTATACGTATTTTGTGTCAATTCAAAGAAAACTAAGATAACCAGTAGTGGATTGTTTGCAGCTTGTGCAGTGAATCTATCATGTGGGATTGGTTAGGAGGAAAGTGATTTTTGAAAGATAATCTGGCTCCTATCTGGTGTTTTGTATATCAGCCAGTTATTCTAATAATACTACCAGGCGAGCCAGTGACCTGAGCAGATACTGTAAGCCGCAACTTCATACTCAGCGTCCGCACCCCTCCCAGCTTTATGAGCCTGAATATGTTTATCTGCCACACTGCAGACCTCAACAATCTTACACATGCGATTATTTCTCTTACCTCATGGATGCCACAACAGGGTGGATCCAGCGCGCCACACTCACACATCGAGGTTTAATAAACGTGCTGCCACAAATGGATTCACACACCATTTAATTGAATTAAAGGGTGGAGACAAACATGTACTAGTACAGCAAGCACCCTATGAGGTAACGACGTTTAGGCTTGTCACGTGGGAAACTTGTTAGACGGCACACCGTAGTTTTTTATGGCTGCGGAAGAGATCGGTATCTTAATCGAGTGAATTCAAACTAACGCTCTGAGTGGATCTTCTCCCACAGTTCCAACTCTAAATGTTTCAGCACAAGACCCAGCTGAGGTACCAGAGACCCCCCACTTCCCCACCCCCGTCCCGAGTTACTCGCCCCCAAACTCGAGGCCAAGTTGCAGGCATTGAACATTTCACTGCACTAGACCCTCATGAAAACTTTAGACACATTTGAAACTGTGGCAAATACCCAACATGCCAGATTTTAATGAGATGAAATATGCATCGCTGGTGATTGGTGTGTTTTTTTGAGGCAAGGCTTTGAACTGGCACAAGACTAACCGCTCGACGCAGTCTGGGAAACATCTGCAAAACCGCAGAAAGGAAGGATTAAGCTATAGTCTGGTCAATTTCTCAGTAACATGGACAGCTGAGTGTTGGGGAGGCGGTATGTCTGCATGCAAGGAAGTCATCAGATGTCAAAGGCAACGGCTTAAATTTAAGTATAGTACTGTGGCCTTTGGTCATTCAGGTGGAGAGACTAAAGGGTAAGCACAGGGCTTCATTTTAGGCCACTATATTTACCATGTGACTTTAACTAGCCAGGATTAGAGTTCACTTTCAACTTGAGATTTTGCAAAATCTCATGATCCAACTTCATCAAAGCGATTCGAACGTACAGCCACTTAACCCCCACCTTGTTTTACACTTTAATTCGTGTTTTTCTTGAACATCCTGTTGCAAAAGTTGTTATTGCAGGTTTTTTTGGGAGGCATAGCTAGACAATCAGCCACTTTTTTGGGGGAAAAAAAACACAACTTCCAAATTTTAAATAAGCTCGCTATTTTGAGATAATTGCCCCGCATCTGATGTGGGGTGTCATTATTTGAATCAGGTGTGTGAGCGCGGAGCTGCGGCAAACAAGTGAACAGATGGTTTTAACCAAGTCGCTCCGCACACATTTTCGCAGACCTCGGTGAAACAAATACGCGGAATTTCTCTCCACTAGGCGATTTTTCCTGGAGCTCCGTGCGCCTCCGCTGCAGCCGAGGGAGGCTGGGCCGCCGCGGCTAGCTTAGCGTTAGCACGGGGTTCGCGAGGCAAGCGAGTCCCTCCTTGCACACGAGGGAGACGACGTGAAGTCCAAGGCTGGCAAAGTGTTTGAGCCCGGGCTTCCAAAACCGAACCACGGGGAGGTCCGGCAGAGTCACCCTGCTCACGTTAATCTGCTCAGTTCCACGGTCCCGTCAGGACACACCGGAGCAGCAGAGACCAACTCTTCGCGGCAGCCGGGCTGACCACGGCAGGACTTTCACGGTGTATCTGACGGGGAACTGGACGTGGCGGAGTGATTCTCCTGGCTTTTTTTTTTGTTTTATATCGGTAACCCAGCGTCACTTCCAACTGCCCTCTGTAGATTACTGAAAGCCAAAGATAGAAAACAGCAATGTTTAAGTACAGAGGGCGTAACTGATTTAGGGTTAGATGAGACACTCCGCGGGGGAGACGAGCGCTTCTTGGGTTTATATAGCCCTCCGTGACGTCATCGCACTGTCCCGTAATGTGTCGAAAAAATCCGCAATTACCGTAATGTCCCATAAAAAAACTAATCTGGTCGATTTTAGGAATAATCGATCGGTTATGTGCACAAGTCACTACTTGTACTTCAGTTTCCCCCGTATACACCACGTTGCACGTTTGTAAAGAAACGTTTAAAGGTAAGAGTAATGTAAAAACATTATTCTCGTTCACATAATCCACATCCGTGTAATACATGTATTTGCCTCAATATCTACAATCGCCGTAGTTTCTCATAAAACCACAGAAAAAACTAATGTTATTTATATAAGAATAGTTTATTGAATATATGTATTTTATTACTCATAGTTGACATTTTAGTATAAATAACACACTGCAAGTTTGATAAGAAAGGCCAAAGAAATCTAAAATAATTTAATAATAATTAATTTCTCCCAACTCATCAATGAAAACATGTGATAATCTCAATCAATTAAAGTGGCATGTCCCTTACATTTTCGCAGACTACCATCAAAAGACATAACTTTTTGGAACTCATTCCAGCAATCACTCAGTGTACTACTTCAACTCTATAGCTGAGTCCGTGCTGGTGGTATGCAAGCTTCAAAATGTCCACAAGTTTGCTTCCATGTTTTAGTATAAATCTACTAGCAGTCATGCATTTCCGAACCCCATAGAAGATCATAGTGTGGTGCTAAAATAAAATCCCACCATCGACTGGACAATAAACCTGATTGTGGTTCGCAATCCTAGACACTGTTCCATGCTTGGAAATTGTGGCTTAAAGAAGAAACAAACCATCATTTAAAACACCTACAAACCTGCCCACCCCAGTTGGCTTCCTGAATATGGTTAACTTTGTTGTATCTGCCAGTTTCTTACAAAAAAAAACAGCAAATTTCTATTTCATTTGTTTTTGTCCTCATTCAATAATGGCCTCAGCGCACAAGGATCAGATAAGCATATTTCAAAAGCATTTTGTAATTTCTCCGCTGTTTGAGAGGCAACACTGAACAATACCTGTAAACATTATTCTTAAGGGCTGGGAGAAGAATAACATCTTAAATGTTTGCTAGCACTGTGTGGCATGCTTAGCAATACATGGATTTAAGCTTTATAACTGCCTGCGCATCACATCCCAAGCTGCCTGTTACGTACACTCACGTGATATCTGGTTCCACACTAACCTGATACGCGTTGCTTTGAACAGGTGATCGGTACAGTGTGATCTCACAGTTGCCTGAGGAGTCAACTGGAGGCAGCAGCCATGCACGTGCAAACCACAGGTCATCCCCAGACCATGTTAGGCTACACAGAGCAGTCCTGGGTGGGGGAGTAATCATCGACACCTTGCCAGACAACAAGACACACGTTTTGGTGAGAACTGCGTCACATGTATTTCACATGACTGCAATGGCCTGTGACAGGTATTGTGTTTTTTTTTGGCATTGGACCCGTTTGTTTTAGTTGGAATGAAACACTGCCCTCTTATGGAAAGTAAAATGCATTCTTTTCCGCTCGCTCAGACAGCACATTTAACTGGTCGCTGTGAACTTTCGATGACACGCTGAACGCAATCACATCGTTACAGATTCTGATCCTCTCTGTTTTCTCGATCCAGAAGGACTCTGGGAAATATTACACATGGCGTAACTTCGGCCCTGAGGACCAGCGCACAAAGGAACTATGGGTAGACATGAGTGACGCCCAGCATGGCCAAGTCAGAGTTCATGGCATTTTGTCAAATTCATACCAACAGGCTGTGGTGAGTCTCATGCACAGAAATGGATGTATTTTGTCATTGTCCCTTAAATTCAAAATTGTCTGCATATTGCAGTTTGCAATATCTATAATTAACATAACTGAATGTTTGACTGCAGATCACAAGGTCCCCAGTTCAAATCTGGGTGCCCCGTGGTTGTCATGACAGTGTATTCACTGAAACAATGCAATTGTGCTTTTTTAAATGTCATATTTTTTTGAGATGCGAAGACAAAATAGGACTGTTTGATATTATGTGTTTCATGTGTTAAGTTAAGCCTTTATTTTATGTTTAACATGCATGAGTTTTTTTTAAGATTAATGCACATTCAAACATAAAGTTTGGGAGGATATTTTTGATCTACAAAGATATTTACTTTGTATTTTGAAATTCCATGTAAATGTCATTATGATGGATGAGGTGGAAAAACTGTTTTTAAAGAAGTATAAAGTCTGAGGTAATGAAAGGAAAAGGAGAAAAAATGACTAAAAAAAGGCATCATAAAGCTTATAGATGATAAACACCTGTGGTAGCGCATCTGACTGGAGATCAAAGGTCTCTTATTGAAATATGGTGTCACATTTTTGTATCAGTATGCAACACATGACTACTGTGATGGAGTTGTGCCAAAAATGCTCAATCATTTCTGTAGGGCGAGTCATCGCTCCTGTATGCCTTTAGAAAAATGGAGTGCTAAAATATAACACGGCACTGCATCAGTCACAAGCACACAGGTAGATATCGATCCTTTACTTGACAAAGGCAAGCCTAAAATTTTGCCCTTTTCATTCCATGCGAGAGCAAGAATTGGAATTCAGTCTGTAACCTCAGGTCACCCTGTCACAGGAGCTAAGGGACTGGGAAGTACCAGAGACAAAGGCCTGCCAGAGGCTGTGGACACCTGCCTGGTCTTGAACTCGGGTGTTCAACAACGCGCACGCATTCAGCATGACACATGGTGCAAAACTAAGCAAAAACAAATGTATTTGCAGTTTCAATAAAGATAGTTTCCTTTATGATACTGGGGCTAAATTACATTTATCAGCGCTTACAGCAGTATCCATTGTCTAATTGGCCTCACTGATTGTGAGGATGATATTATGGATTGTGAAATGTGTCACTGTTGTGTTGTGAATTTCAGCTGTTCAGCAGATTTTTCTGTTTTGGCAGATTCATGTTAAATAACCCAGATGACCTCCTCCTACACAGCCAACTTGTGTCTTTGCTTAAATCATTGCAAAACAGTTGCATCAGACTTTGTATAAAGGAAAAAAAAGTTACAGACAGGCCGCGTGCAGAGAGCCTGCTAGCAAACATAAGTACGTTTCCCTCTACAAACTCTGTTAAGACCAATCGGCTCACAGGTCAAAATCTCCTTCAAGTTCAGATATTCTTTTTATTCAGTAAAATAAGATAGTTTGAATATTGCTAAGCTGCTGCCTGCACATAAAGGGGGTCAACTCAAATAGGCACGCTCAAAATGGCTTTTCCCAGACAGATTAGCACTTCTTTATTATACCCCACTGCAATTCGATCTGGCTGTGCCTCATTTGAGAGCTGGTTGCTGGCTTGGACGTTTAGGGTGGCAAGTAAGAAATTCAAAACCATCTAAAAACAGGAAGCTTTAAACTGGTTAATCCGGTTGCTCACTCACAGTTCTATTGAAATCTCGCTGTTATTTATTCTCTCCCTTTTATAGAGGGTTGCCCTGTCATTTGACTTTCCCTTTTATGGACATCACCTGAGGCAGATTACCATAGCAACAGGAGGTACATTTTTGATTTACTAAAAGATGTTGAAGTGACCTTTCCTGCGTATGCTTTGCGATGTAGCAACTCAGAACTTGCATATTTGTCCCTCTGGCCATTTTCAGGGTTTATCTTCACAGGGGACCTTACTCACCGTATGCTGACCACAACACAGTACATCGCCCCCCTAATGGCTAATTTTGACCCCAGCTACTCCAAAGAGTCCACTGTCCAGTACATGGATAATGGTTAGATTACACATGAAATTTTCTATCATGTTCCCGTATCATAAATGTCTTTTTTTCTTTTCCTTTTTTTTGATTGTTTGTTTAACTTCTACATGACATTGACTGTCTTCAGGTGAGGTGTTTGTGGTCCAGTGGGAGAAGGTCAGAATTCGCGGCAAAGAGTCAAAGGGGGCCTTCACCTTTCAAATGGCACTTTACAAAACAGGAGCCATCACGTTCAGTTACCGAGATGTGAGATATACCTCTGTTCTTAAAGGAGCATTCTTAAATTTGCTCAGATATGCTTCTCCATCATGCATTGTTGCATGAGTGTGTTTTTATGTCTGTTTACCAGATGCCATTGTCACTGGATGCGATCAGCTCGGCAGAGGCTACAGTGAAGGCAGGTTTGTCAGATGCCTTCACTGTCACATCACCGTCTCCTCAGTCACCAGGTTAGCAATAACGCTCGCTCTTGTCTCCTTCGACATGCCACCAACCACATTCAGCCGTGCGATGACCTTAATATATCTCCAATCCAGATGTCAAGCGGCAGATGATTTACGAGTACCATCGGATTGAAATAGAAACGACCAACATAACTAACCACTCTGCTGTTCTGTTCACTGCACTGCCCAGTAAGCAATCCACGTCCACGAGCGTGCTTAAGTTGTCTACTCTATTTGTATGCATCAACGCGACAACCATCTGAGGCAAACCTACAGTGTTTTCTGACCTGACTCTCCTCCTGTTCAGCCTGCCTGCAACACAGCAACTGTGAGCTTTGCCTCTCGTCCAACCAGACCTATGGCTGCAGTTGGTGTAATGTGCTCCAGAGGCGAGTTTAGTTCTTTATCTTGCTGCCTTAGCTGGCGCTGGCACACCGGCATAGAGATTTTGGTGATCAGAGCTCAAGGGTCACAGTCACGGTAACTTCAAGTGTGCCCCTGTTAGATGAATGCAATATGTCCAAAATGCCTGGAGGAAAAGTCTCCAAATTTGGCACAATGTTAATTTGAGAGATGAACTAATTACATTTTGGTGGTCAAAAGATCAAAGGTTCAGGTCACGAGTCCTCATTAAACACATTTTTGGCCATAACTCTCAATGTAATGTGCTTTTCTGAGATTTGCTAAATTTAATACAATTCATTAAAATTATTTGCTACATACATTATGCACAGATATAGATGTGATCGACAGCTTGACTTGTTCACAGAGGCCTACAGCTATGGGGTGATAATTCCAGTTTGTGTGTGTTGTAGGTGTTCAGACGGTATGGATCGACACAGGCAAGAATGGTTGGACTTTGCCTGTTCAGAAGAGGTACTGATGGATGTCAAGAATGAATAAGTGTTAATTGGTTATCATGCGTGTGGCACAATGTGTTTATGTGTTATATGGGCAGAGCAAAGATGCAACCTGCAAAGACTACTCTCAGGGGGAGTTCGAGGATGTGACTTCTTTTACTTCTCTACATGGTGGATGTGAGCATGATGGTAATGCTGAGTCAGTCTTCCGTGTCGAACTAAACAAGATATATATGACAGCACTCCTCCGTATTCCAAAAAATCGGCAGATTTTGAAACTGGAAATACATTGTAATTTGTTTTTCTAATGTGGCACTTCTTTTTCCTGTCAGATGACCTCAAACATCATGTATTCAAGACAGGAAGTGGTGAGTTAATACTTGTAAGAGTGGAAATAGTCGGGATATGAGCAGATTTTTAAATAGTGTGTCTGTTGTCTTGCAGATGTGAACAAAGATCCTTCTACCAAGAGAGTTGGGTGGGCAAACACAGGACTGATAGTTGGTATAGCAGGTGCTCTGCTCCTACTCTTGGGCCTTATACTAGTGGCTGTTTACATCAACTGTCACCCCAAAGCTGCATCGCCACTTTACCTTACCCAGGTGACGACGGTTCCTGTGCTACATCCTTCCAGATTGCTGTCATTTTTCCCACATCAAGCACATTACCATTCTTTCCTTTTCTCTCTCTCTCTCTTATTTTAGCGACGCAGGGACTACTGGCCTTCCCTTAGGTTTCAGAAGCAAAAGCCTGGTTACACAGAAGTAGAGGGAGAAGGCCATGAGAAGGACAGCATTGTTGAAACTGGGCCATGTTGAAACCATGGGCGGAAACTTGGATAACCAGGATATCTGCTTTGAACTGATCTCTAAAAACATTTACATTTCCAAACCAATTTAACTCTTAGATACGATGGCATTTTAGTAGTTTTTAGCTGAATGTTACACGATGTTCAATAATTAGCTCTGCCACAGAGGTTATCTTTACACCTGTGTATGTTTATGTGTTCGCAAAATTACACAAAATCCACCAGAACCAGAACTCATTACATTTTGTGGCCTAGTCCATTTCAAATAAAATTTCTGTCTGTGTGTGAATTAACTGCGGTTGCATGCATTCACCTGTTACAAAAGAAAACCCCCAAACTTAATCTATTTTGACTGCAATAAACTGTTTGACTTCTATCTCTTGTGTTTTCCCTGCAACTCGGCTTCCAAGGATCATATTTTCAAACCGAACTTTATTGTTATTCCACCGGAAATTTGATTTTCAGGCACACAGCGCAAAAGGCTCGTGTAACACATGCCGGGTATATCTGGACATGCCTTAACATAATCTAATGCACACATTAGAAGAGAAAAAAAAACAGAAAATATTGTGAAAAGGGCTGCCCACTCAATAACATTCAACTGTTTGGCCAGCAGGTGTCAGTCTAACCAAATGTATGACGTGGACAGCAAGTAGGCCACGCAGTGAACGTGGCAGATGTGTAAAAATGTGATTTGAGCACACCGGCTCGGTAACCTCCGCCGCCCTCCCGCCCCTGTCTCCCCAAAGCCGCAACAATAGAGATGACCAAATGAGTTTGCTATGCAAGCACAGATGGGGCCACAAAAACAGATTTGTTGAACGCGCGCAAGACCCGGATTAATTGACAGTAAAACTGAGAATGGGTGGCTTTGGCAGCAACTTTAAGCCGCGCACAACAACAACTGGAGTCTCAGAAAACATGTATAGATGTTGTAGCTGTTGCATTGGAATTATAGTCCAAGTAAAAAAAAAAAGAAAAGAAAAAGAAAGAAAAGCCAGAAACCTCCCACTCTGTCTTTTCCCATTCTGGTCGGGAGCGCGCATTTGGGGAAAGAGAGAGAGAGAGAGAGAGGGAGGGCAGCGGGAGCGCGATTTCCGTGTCTGGTTACCGGACTGACAGCCAGCTGTGCGGCTACAACGACAACAACAATCTCCTGGATTTGCTACCAACTATTACATTCATATCCGTCTGCTGCCGACCATAAACTACCGCTAGCGTCTTAAGTGGATTCCCGAGAACATATAGCTATCACCAACAACATCGGCGGTTCCTGTGCTAACTAGCTAGAGGAGCAATTCTCCAACATGAATCCGTTGTGTAGCAGATGTAATCTAGTCGTTTACCCCACGGAAAAAGTGAATTGTCTGGACAAGGTAAGAACATAAAATAGTCTCATTTGGTATTATTCCTTTTTAAAATGAACCTTTATAGCCCTGCGCGATTTTTTAAACCCAAACTGAACTTATTTTCGCATTCGAAAATGACACCTTACACATTTTTTTTTGTGAATGAATTGACACCCCAGCAGGACAGGTATTTCGCTAGCTCGGCATGCTAGCAGCTAGTTTGTTAGCTTAACGCGTGAAAGGCACGTCGAAGAGGGCTGGTAACACAATTTCACCAAATTATCAAGATGGTATGTTGGTTTTCGATAGTGGAATTTCTACACTAGGAATTTCCATCCGCACAATGGGTTAAGGCAACGATACTGATAAAACCTAAACGAGCGGTAGCCGTCATCCCAGCCTGGTCGAGGCCTGGCTGCCACCACTGCTTTGAAGAAAACTGATTGATAACGTTAGCTAGCTAGTTTCTAACGTCTCTCTCTCTCCCGAGAAACGTCTCCACAGCTAAATTGATTTGGCTTCCAAATGCATTTAATGGTGTCAGACTTCACACTTTCAGCATTTCTGCAAAAATAACAATTAAGTCCTTTCGCCAAGCTTTCGTGTTCAAGGCAGCGTGGACTGATTTTGACATGTCTGTGTCCAATTCACTTGCTAATCCATGTCAGGGATTATTAGTCCAGCCGCCTCCATTGGTTTTCAGTAGCCTAATCTCAGTCAAGGTGGTAATCTCATCAATTTGATCCATTTTGAGTCTGCTGATGTCACTAATTCTCATGGCCTTTTTTCTTTTTTTATCTTTTTGGGAGGTCGATTGATTTGTGCACTTATGGAATGCTCCTGCAATCAGTTAGACTATAATTTTGCAATAAGTAACATATAAGATGGAGCTTTCACGTGGATGTACCTAAATCCAGAAGTGGGTGGGGTCTGTTTCAGGCAACAGAGCTTGGGGAAGGGAGATAATTTGTCTAATAGACGTCTGAATAGCCATTGCAAATCAATCCCTGTCAAGATGCGCTTATCTGCTGGAGTTGACAGAGAGGGAAGGCAGAGGTAGAGCCCACATGGCGCATTATCCCATGTAACATCAGCACTTGATTGGATGCTTCACTACTCCACTGCATGGATGCATTCTTGGTTGCACCATGACTAATGTTTTCCCAAAGTGCTCTGGCCAGGAATTGATTGATCTCTAAAACCCCTCTTCATGCTCAAGCGATCCCCGCAGCCATAAAAAAATACGAGTCATGTTAGCATGTTAGTAGGCCGGTATTGATGTGCAACAAATTGCCAATAGTGCAGCCTGAATGTGCGTTGGAATCTGGCCTGAAGCAGAGTGCATTCCAGCAGACAGACACTCCCATAAAACGTGCTCTGTCAGAGGCCTGCTGTGCTCTCTCCGTGCTCTGAACCAGGCAGCGCAGAGGAGCCTGCCGTCTGTCTTTGCTGCCATTCCGCATCAGCGCTCATGGCTTCTTTAGACACGCCAAAACAACCTCCCCCTTTCCTTCTCTGTGGCTCACACCGTCTTTTTTCTACGTATAAAGCAGCAGGCTACATTTGCCAGGGTTTTTTTTTTTTGTTGTTTGTTTGTTTCCAGGGCTAGCTCAGTTGAAGGCGAGCGAGCCGAGGGCTCCGCTAATGCTGCATTGGTATTCTCAGCCACCAAGGAATAACTTCACCTGGCAGTCTTCTTCTGTAGTAGTCTTCAGGGGAGGCTGAGCTACAGAGGCTTGTTTGTCTGTTAGCTGCATTCCAGTATAGCAGGGCTGGGCCCGACAGAGGGAGCGGGCAACCAAGCACATGTAACGACAGGAAGTGAGTTTTGGTTTTGGGTCCCCCGCACTCCCCCGTTGTTTAGGGCTCCCCTTCAATACTCATTTGTTGATAATAATGAGCTGAGAGCTGGATATTTATTAACTCAGGCTGAATTATTAGGCTTGTATGAGTAAAGCAGCACTTTTTGGCTTGAGTAAG
>CAAKHG010017887.1:0-17417 GCA_901007715.1 Dactylopterus volitans
CCCCCCCCCCCCCGCCTCAGGCCATTTTCCGCCATGCGAGGCCGCCGCGGGGGTTCCCAGCTGGGCCTGCTGCTCCTGGCCTCCCAGCTGTTCCACGTGGGCCTGGACAACATCCCGCCCGTCACTCTGGCCACCCTGGGGCTCAACGTCTACCTGTACATGTTCCCCGCTGCCCCGCTGATGCAGGTGAGGCGCTTTGTGAAGCACCCGTCAAACAAAACAGGTTCGCGGTCCAAAGCGCCGCCGGGGAAATTGATAAAAAGTGGGGCTTTTGGAACGCACACCCAGCAGCAGTGCCGTGCTCCGTGGTAAACTGATGTACTCCGACCGTGTCTGATCCCCCAGGCCTGTCTGAGTGTCCAGCAGGCGTACTGGTCTAAGGACTGGCGCCGCCTTCTGCTGTCCCCGCTGCACCACGCCGACGATCTCCACCTGTATTTCAACATGGCGTCCCTGCTGATGAAAGGCCTGCGGCTGGAGCGGCGGCTGGGCAGCGCCTGGTTCCTCTACCTGCTGTCTGTCTTCTCGCTGCTCACCGGAGCCGTCTACCTGGCGCTGGAGGCGCTGCTGACGGAGCTCACGCAGGACCCCTCCTTCAGCACCGAGTGCGCCGTCGGATTCTCGGGTATGGACCGCTTTGGGGAAACTCGGATAAGGCGTTTAAATTTAAAAAAAAAATTTGCGCAGCCTCTGACCATGAACGGCGCCACAACATCCCCCGACTGGATACTCACACACTCGCTATACACTGATCAAACGTAACAATGAAATCACTGCATCTTGACCATAGAATGCAAATGAATGGGGTGACCAAAATATTAGGGACACCCAGCACAGTTCCAACAGCATCACAGATTACAGCCCCAGTGGCAGTCATTCAGATATGTCAACACAGTTTCAATCAAAATTCCACATTAAAACTCCTCCTGAAGGAGGAAGTTATTGCTGGGCTGTTGTATTATACTCTGTGGTATTTATTATGCTTTTAATCAGTATATCTGCTAGCAGTATTTCGTGGAATCTGCCCCACACCGTTGCTTTTTTAACTGCGGCCCCGGTATGGCCGCAACACATCCCGACTTCCTGTTTGTTAAGTGTTTTATAAATTTTGTTTTTTTTTGTTTTGTCTTCTTCTTCTACTTCTTCACACTTTTAAGCTCCAGAAACAAAATGTTCAGTTGCTGAACAAAATCTATTTGTTTATTAAATTTATTCAGACTTTTTACAATATTAAGCTTCTTTTTTTTTTTTAATTGTGCAAGTGTGCCACCATAGTTCCGTAACCACGGCAACCATGCTTTGACAGGCCCGTTTCTGTCATACACCACTGACCTCATAACACATTTACTGTGTCGTTACCTCATCTTGCCTAGACTGTGTGACATTAATGAAAAAGAAAATGGGCTGTATGACATCACATCATATCACATTTGTGACATCAAAGCCAACAACTTGTTCTTCATCCATATATATATATATATATATATATATATTTTTAAGCTTTAGCGCAAAGCACATCTAAAAACAGCATTTTTTTTTTCTGATATTTTGCTTTACATCGCTTCAGCGTTGATTCCGCGACTCAGTTCGGCGTTGCAGCCTTTCACGCGCATGCCGCACTCTGTTGTTCTGGCTGTGCCCTCCAGGCGTCCTGTTTGCTCTGAAGGTGCTCAACAACCATTATCTCCCGGGCGGCGTGACCTACGTGATGAATGTCCCCGTGTCCAATCGCTACGCCAGCTGGGTGGAGCTTGTCCTGATCCACATCACCTCGCCGGGGTGAGTTACCGAAGCACTTCACCTGGACCCGCGATTGGTCAGATATTAACTGTTTCCGGGGGATTATGGGCTGTGATGTCTCCATTCATTGCGTTCTTAAAGGACCAGGCGTTAGAGCAGCTGGAAGTATATGAAGTATAAATACAGGCAATCTCAGTATTTTTATTTATTTATTTATTTATTTATTTATTTTTAGACAAAAACAATACTTTAATTGATCTTCACTGTGATCGTCCAGATTTTATTTTTTTTTTACACATAATCTGTCTCTCACGATGCGATGGACCGAACATAGTTCCTAACATATGAGCACTTTATATGTCTGTTTCTATAATTCCATGTATGAAAACACATCTGAGTATTTATGAGGGCTCATAATTAAACAGCCTCGTAGAATTGCACAGACAATACTGACAGCAGTGACAATAATGAGTTGAGAGATTATGCGAATGTGTGTAAGTAATCCAGTGAGCGAGGTTGCAGTTTGTGAAGTTTGAAAGTGGGTTCACACGATTAAATGACAAATGTTTGTATTCACTGAATAAACCCATATAGCTAAATGTTACTGAGCCAAGAGCCAAATGGATGCCCTAAAACTTTTAATATCCTCTGTATTTAAATCTGATCTTCTTTTCGTGAGCCAATCACAGGTTAGTTCACAGTGTGCCTCCATGGCAACCATGCTCCTCCGTCGTCACTTGTCTTGCCCGCGTGGCCTCCAGTCAGATCGGAGCCGAACCGAAAGATCTCAAATGTTCCGCGGTCTGGAGAACGCCGCGTCGACGCGTGCGATGCTGGTCATCTGTCCAGCAGGCGGCAGCGTTGCATTATTTAGGAGTTGTCCCCCTGCTGCGATCCCCAGGACCTCTCTGATTGGTCACCTGTCCGGCATCCTGGTGGGGCTGCTCTACACTCTGGGCCCGCTGAAGAGGATCATGAGGAAATGTGCAGGTCTGAATCTGTGTGTTTGTGTGTTGCTTAAGGGGGGAGGTGTTGGTGTGTGTAGCCATTTAACATCCTGTTGATAGAAAAGAGCAAAGTCGCAGATTTTACTGAGCAAACAAACACTCTTTTTTTTTAAAAGCAGTTTGCGAGACGTGAATTCCCTTCTGTCCTCATAGCAGCTTTGTGTTCTGCCTCCTTATCAAGGATGCTGAGTGACACTGTGCGTGTGCACCGATCAGCCATAACATTATGACCACTGATAGATGAAGTGAGCAACGCTGATTATCTAGTTACCATGGCAGCTGTCAGTGGGTGGGATATATTTGGCAGCAAGTGAACATTTTGTACTTGGAAGTTGATGCGCTAGAAGCAGGAAAAATGGTCAAGTGTGAGGCTTTGAGCGACTCTGACGTGGACCACATTTGTGACGGCCAGACGACCGGGTCAGAACATCTCCAAAGACTGCAGCTCTTGCTGGGTGCTCTGGTCTGCAGTGGTCAGGGCCCATCGAAAGTGGTGCAAGGAGGGGAAAGCGGTGAACCGGCGGGATCATGGGAGGCCGGGGCTCATCGATGCATGTGGGGAGTGAAGGCTGGCCCGTGTGGTCCGATCCAGCAGACCAGCTACTGGAGCTCAAATTGCTAAGAAAGCTGATCCTGGTTACGATAGAAAGGAGTCAGAACACACAGTCATGGCAGTTTGTGGTGTGTGTGGGGGGGGGCAGTCAGGGTGCCCATGCTGACCCCTGCCCACTGCTGGAAGCACCAACAATGGACACGTGAAGCGCCAGAACTGGACCACGGAGCAACGGAAGAAGGTGGCCTGGTCTGATGAATCACGTTTTCTTTTACATAACGTGGATGGCTGAGTGTGTGTGTGTTTGTCTCTTAACGAGGGCACACACTGTCACAACATGGCACCAGGATGCACTATGGGAAGAAGGCGAGCTGGCGGAGGCAGTGCGATGCTTTGGGCGATGTTCTGCTGGGGAACCTTGGGTCCTGCCACTCATGTGGGCGTTACTTTGACCCGTAACACCTACCTAAGCATTGTGAATGGAAACGGTATTCCCTGATGGCAGTGGCCTCTTCCAGCAGGATAACGCTCCCTGCCACAAAGCAACAATGGTTCAGGAATGGTTTGAGGAACACGACAACCAGTTCAAGGTGTTGACTCGGCCTCCAGGTTCCCCAGATCTCAATCCAGTCCAGCATCTGTGGGATGTGCTGGACCAACAAGTCCAATCCATGGAGGCCCCACCTCACAATTTCCAGAACCTGAGGAAGCTGCTGCTGACATCTTGGTGCTAGATACCACGGCAACACCTTCAGAGGTCCAGTGGAGTCCAGACCTCTATGAGTCAGGGCTGTTTTTAGTGGCAAAAGGGGGGACCTACACGATATTAGGCAGGTGGTCATAATATTATGGCTGGTCAGTGTATGTTCGTGAGTCGTTCTCAAGATGTGTTTTTCCTCTGACATAATAAAAGTAGAGGGCCACCATATATTTTAAGTGTTTTTCCCCTTTTAAAATAAACTTCGGACGCGGCTCTTCAGAGTCCAATAATCCGACAGATTAGATGATTAGTTGATTTTTCGACTTGAGCCTTCGTACACTCCTCTGCAGTGGGAACCGGTTGGCCGCAGAGGAGGAAAGGACTCGGCTAGCATTCGGGAACGGATGAGCGCACTGTTGGTTTTGGTGTTTTCGTGGGATTTGGTGAACGATCCAGCCTTTTTTAACATGGATTTGCGAGGCTGTAAGCGCTTGTGCTGCGTTTGTGCAGACTACAGAGGCGCTGCCGGAGGAGCCCCAGCATACCAGCGATACAGCGGCTACGCAGCAGACCACACCGCCGAGCCCGGAGCGTCTTATTCGGGTGGGCTGACGGAGGAGGAGCAGCTCGAGGCCGCCATCCGAAACAGTCTGTATGACGGAGGTGAGAGGAGGAGGGGCATCAACGAATGAAAGCAACTTTGAGTTGTAATTAGTGCTGTCGATCGATTTAAAAAAAAAATTGTGTAATTTAATTGCAGAATTTACTTTTTTCTTCTTCCTACTCAAGCTAGTGAAATAGATGTCTAACTATTTATAGTATGTTTAAATTCCAATAGTTTCTTCCAGTCCTTTATCTTCTATTATGTAAATTGCTCTGCAGTTTATTTTACGTTTACTCCCAAGATCCGTCGGGCGACTTTTTAAAGTGAAAGTTTCCGCTCCCCAAATTGGTTTGGTCATATCAAATCAGATCAAATCAAATTTTGTTTTATGTTGCATTTTTCATACATTAAAAAAAAAAAAAAAACTCAACACAACGTGCTTCACAGGATGAAAACATACGGCAGAGATGCATCAAATATTAAAAAAAAACCCCAGCCCTCCCCAAACCCCACATAGACACACGCACATGCTCAGACATACACAAATACACACACACACACACACACACACACACACACACACACACACACACACACACACACACACACACACACACACACACACACACACACACACACACAAGCACTAACTGTTAAAATGATAATACAGCAGTAACATGGCAGGTTATAGCTTATAGGTTTCTTTTTCTTCTATTTTTTTCTGTTTTTTTGGGGGGGGGGGGCTGTTAGATCATCGTAGGTCAACACCACAGGAAGTAAATTAAGTGCACCTGTGTTTTTAAAAAAAAAAATTTCCGGGAGCCACATTAAAGACACAAGAATCGGCGCGTTCGTTTTGACAGCACTAACTCGTAATGGCCCCGCGCGTCCGGCGGTGATGACGTTCTAACGGCACGCTCGTCTCGCAGGGGGAGCGCCGCCGCCGCCGTACGGTTCCCACCTGTCCAACGACGAGGCCAGAGCCGAGGAGACCAGGCGGAGGAGACTCCGGAGGTTTGAGAACTTAAACACTCCGCGGCAAATGGGAAGGAGATTCATTTGACGCGATGGAGAAGTAACTCTCTCCCTTCCCGTGGGCTCCCGACATGAAGGCCTTCCCACACAGGCTGACGCACTCGGCAGCGCGGCTGCTGTGGAGCTGCCGGTCGACCTCTGACTGTTGCCACGTAGCTCATGTTATGTCATTCCTCCCGGGGTCGTGACACAGACGCTGGCGTCCAGTTTGGAACACAAGGGTACTTGCTTTGCCTCCTCTCCTGTGAAAGTTGCGAAATGTGAGAATTTGCTATCACAATAAAAAAACCTTAATGTTTTCGTATTGAAAATAGAAAAAAGGCTCCTGTTTTTTAGCCTGTGCAATGTGGGAAGATTGTGGGGGGGCGGGAAAAGGAAAATTTACATTTTTTTTTTGGCTCCGTCAAGCTCATATTTATCAATGGAATCATGCATTTTTGATCCGCGCTTCGCGCACAATTTTGCATCCACAGCAAAGATCAGAATTTTTCAAACCGAGAACTGAAGCGGAGGCCCAGAAGT
Organism: Dactylopterus volitans; assembly: GCA_901007715.1. Taxonomy (NCBI): domain Eukaryota; kingdom Metazoa; phylum Chordata; class Actinopteri; order Syngnathiformes; family Dactylopteridae; genus Dactylopterus; species Dactylopterus volitans. The sequence goes on from CAAKHG010017887.1 coordinate 6,162, forward strand.
GGGGCAGGAGCTCAAATCTCAGCTGGCTGCTAAGGCTAAACTGCAAATCTAGCTCTAGGCGGAAAACAAAGCCGGAATTTTAATGTTTAAATAGAGATGGAAATCGGTTTTTCCAGGACTTGCTGAACGTAAACCAGCCAACGTTTTCAGGGTAGTTTGATCTGGACACCAGAAAAAAAATGAGTCTACTTGAGGAGCGCCGTGCCCTCCCACCCCCAACACCGTCTATGACACTCTTGACTCCTCCTTTCAGATGACAAGTCAAACAGTCAGGATGCTGCCATATGGGCTCAGTGTCCTCAGAGGATCCACATGGAGCACCTTTAAAGATAGATTACATGTAGGAAATGCTGTCGCCGCAGGGGATACCGCTGCAGAAATGGAGTAAATCGACGCCCAAAATCTCTGAATTCACAAGCTTTGTTGGAGAATTCCAGGAACGGCGATTCAGTTGCACTTAGGGTTGCAAAGGGGTAAATTTCTGGAAACTTTCCATGGGAAGTTAAGCTGGGGAATTTTGGAAATACTCCAAATTGGAAGCCATAGCTATATACTGTATATAAGTATAATAAGCTAGCCTCTTAAATGGTCAGTGAAATGTAAAATAGCTTACATTTAGCACCTAACTTACCAGCTAGCTAGCTACTGTATGAACACATTTTTATTTAATTTTTGCAAGTTAAACAGTAATACCATTATAGATCAAATATATTTACCCCAAATAATATTATAAAAAACTTACTTGACTTCATATAACTGTGTGGCTTCCATAGTCTTGTGCTTTGGGCTCAAAAGTGTGGCCTCCAGGGTTTAAGCAATCACCTGTGCATGTGATGGAGGCGTGCACAGTGCACGCAGGGGGCGTGGCCTCAACAGCCCTGCAGTAAGCAGTGCTGTGTGCATGTGATTGAGAAGTCTACTTGCATTACATCTGCTTGTTTCAGCCAAGATTATGCTACAATATATTTCCCCCAACTATATTTAAGCTCCCTGTTGAGGGCCAACCTTCAATTTAGTAAATTTCTGTTTTATTCCAATAAATTGCTGTTAATTCCCATAAAATTCCCATGGAAAGTTTCCAGTGAGGCGCGGTGCTCCTCAGCGACCTCAGCGCCGCACTAACGCGCTCTTCCTAGAAATACGCCCGCATGACAAAGGGCTGTAAGCGCAGCTGAGAAGAACGTAAAGAAGTACATAGCCGACTGTGGTTTGTCTGAAGCCCCGAGGCATGCTGGGAAGTAGGACAGCTTAAATTAGAGCCATCGCCGCGCCGCGATCGAGGCGACGGAACAGCGCGTCCCGGCGCTGTGGAAGCTAGTAGCGCGCTAAACATCCCGAGTCACAGTAGGTGGATGTGGAGCTGTTTTGACATCGGGTGAATTTGACAGTTTGGTGGGGTTTTTTTTGTTTTGTTTTTTTGTTTTTTTGTTGTTTTTTTTGCGTCCCGCTGAGGGGGAGCGTGGGAGCCGAGCGGCGCTCGCGGCCCTGGCGGAGCATGAAGGAGGGAGGGTGACAGGACGGGGCGAAGGGTGGGATGAGACGCGCCGCGCGGCGTACTGCCTCGGCATGGGGCGGGCTCACGCCGTCCTCTCTGTCGCTGTACGTGTCAGACTAGCGGCGTCTCGGTTTGTCACCTCGCGGTCGCAGCTCCCCTCAGATGCAACCGGTGCTCGCTCGCTCGCTCTCTCTCTCTCTATCTCACTCTGTGTGAACCAATTGAATTCAAAATCCTATTAAAGGCATCCAGCGACAGACCAGTGACATTAAAAACCCGCTGCGTGACTGACGTAGAACATAACGCAACAGTCCTGCAGTAAATCAAGCTGAGGGGCATCCCTAATATTTTGGCCCCATTTATTAGGGGGCACACTAATTACACCCCCAATAACAATCATTAGAATACACGTCACGTCGTATATGAACGCCCGTTTCTGAATGAGCAGGGCCAAATGAAATTTCACTGGCGAGGAGGGGAATGGTATAAACCTTTTGATAAACCGAAAGGAATAAAATAACTCCGCCATGTAAGCGACCAATCAGGATGCTTCCTGCCTGTGCTCTCTCTCCCTCTCTATGCGCAGCTTCCGAGTCCGTACGAAACGACCGGGACAGGCGTGATCCAGGGAACGACTCCGATCGGGATCCGTCAGTCCCTCCCTCAGCCTGCGCAGCTTCGGGAAAACCATCGGCCGCCTCGTCGCAAAGTTTTGCTTCCATTCTAGGTCAGGAAATTCCACAGGCAAGGCTCTTTCCCAGCGGTCTTTGCTGCGGCACTCCTTCATCCACACGGGTTTTTTTGGGTTTTCTGGTGCACTCTGGTGCTCGGCTGGTCTCCCCCTCTTCCACACCTCCGGCAGGAATGTGTTGTTGACCGAGCTGCTGTTTCATTTAAAACGACTCAAAAAAAAAAAAAAACCCAAACTGAGTCGAGCAGACGACAGGAAATCATTGTTTTTTTTTAACACTCATCAAACCGTAGGCGTCACACGGCACTTTCTGATTGGACACTTCAGGCATGTAAAAGCCCGCCCGGATTAGATCGCGCCACGCGTTAACCTTCATTCGGAACCGTTTCAATCAGAATGAAGGAAAAAAAAGTGCCCGTGTAATCCCAGCTGCTTGTTGTTTTCACCATCTTTTAAATGCAAATTGAATGTTGTTTTTTTGAATACATCTTTTAATATTTCACACACAAAACACACCTGCCTTTCTGTGCTTTGACACGGTCCCTCAGGCATTTAAAAACCGCGTGTGTCTAATGGTCCTTTCCGGGCGGAGTTCGGTTGGCGTGACCGCCAATTTGACCAAAAAAAAGGCCTCCATCTCAGTGGCGGCGTGTGCAGGGAAGCAGAAAACCTGGAAGCCGCCGACCATTAAAAATAACCCCATCACATCATTCTTCGGAGCTTAGAGGAGAGAGGCACGCCGCCGCCGCCACTGCCGCTATACCGTGCAGCAATCAATCAATCAATCAATCAATCAATCAATATTTATACGGCGCCAAATCACAACAGAAGTTATCTCACGGCGCTTTACAAGAAGAGCAGGTTGAGACCGTAATCTCTAATTTACAGAAACCCAACAGATCCCCCAGGAGCGAGCGCTTGGCGACGGCGGCAGGGAAAAACTCCCCTTTAACAGGCAGAAACCTTGAACAGAGCCTGGCTCGAGGTGGGCGGAGCCATCTGCTTTGACCGGTTGGGTTGATAGAGGGAGAGAGAAAGAGAAAGAGGGAGAAGCAGTAGGATGGAGAGAGGGAACGGCAGAGTGAGAGGGAGGGAGAGAGAAAGTTAGTAACATGCAGGAATGGATGAGGAAGAGGATGGGAAAGGACAGAGAGAGAGAGGAAGAGAGGGGCCCAGTGCATCAGGGTCCCCCGGCAGCCTAGAACTATAGCAGCATGGCTAGGGGCGGGTCCAAGGCGAGCCTGAGCCAGGCCGAACTATAAGCTCTGTCAAAGAGGAAAGTTTTAAGCCTGCTCTTGAATGTAGAGAGGGTGTCTGCCCCCCCCTGACCAACGCTGGGAGATGGTTCCACAGGAGAGGAGCCTGATAGCTGAAGGTTCTGCCTCCAAATCTACTTTTGCAGATTGTGGGAACCACAAGTGAGCCTGCATTCTGGGAGCGCCGGGTATGACGGTGCTAGACCTTGAGAGGTTTTATAGGTAAGGGGAAGGATTTTGAATTCTATTCTGGATTTCTGTGACCTCTTCTCCTGGTTCTTGTAAGAACACGTGCAGCAGCATTCTGGACTAATTGGAGAGTCTTAAGAGAGTTGTTTGGGCAGCCTGACAGTGAGGAACCGCAGTAATCCAGCCTGCAACTGACAAATGCATGGACTCATTTTTCTGCATCTTTTTTTTTCCCCCGGAAAAAAAGTGCCCTCCGCTCAATCCATCGTGAAGGTCAATTTGCATTGGCGTCGGCGCGAGCCAGCCGAGATCAGGCCGGCGCCGCCGTGGGACCCCCTCGGACGCGGGCTCGGCGTACAGGGCTCGGCCAGAGTTCCGCATGCCGTTTTGTATTTTTATTTACTTATTTGCTTATTTATTTTTCGTCCCCGCCGCGCAGAGACGAGCTTAATCCCGCTCGATTCCCGCTCGGCGGCTCGTGAAGTGTCGTGGGAGGGGCGGGGTTGGCGTGGGGGTAGCACCGACTCCTGCGGCGCCGCTTGGAGCTCCGGCCTTGTTTTTTTTTTTAAAACACTTTTATCTCCTGTGTGACGGAGTTCGATGGTGCTGCTGATGACTAAGGAAACCACACACGCTATTTATAGGATAATCTCATAAACGACTCCACCCCACCAGCCCCCCCCTGCCCCCCACCCTTCCCTCCCCATCACTCGGCAACCCACCCTCCATTTATAATTATCCCGCCGGCTTTGTTCCCCACTTTCGCTCTCCTTCTCTGCCCCGCTGCGTGCGCTCAATGGAGCTCCCTGTTTGGCGGTCGCAGGTGTTTGGAGCCAGGCTTCGGCACAATCGATTCGAAAACAGCTTATTAATGCCGATAATCGATGTGCGGCTGCACCAACGGCGGGCTGTGATAGATGTGGTGCGTGCGCACACACATGCAAACACACACGCACGCACACACACAGCTGTTCGCGTATTCTTTGTAGGTGCACACGCGTGGTGTACTCGATGAAACATCGCAGCTAAAATACTGACCTGAATAAATGTTTATTGAGTTTTAAAAAAAAAAAATTTATTCTATGTTGTCCTCAACGTTGGGTTTGAGGTTGCAGTTGTGAGTCAGGTGGTAAATTACATCGCGGACCTCTGAAGTTAGGAAAAAAAACCCTAAAAATTCACCTTGTTGTTCAGCCGCTTGAATGGAGCGGTTGAGTTATTAGACGTGTAGAGAAATAAATAAAAAAATTAAAATAAAAAATTAGCCCGGCTTGAGCCACGCCGGTTCCGGCTCGAGCTGCGCTGCACCTCCTTCACCTGATACAGTCGCCTCTCCACCCATTACCGAGTCGAACCTACTAGAAGGCCTTTATTTATTTCATTCTTTTAGCCCAGTTGTCTTCGGCGCTGCTGTCAGCAACCCCCCCACCCCCGTCATTGCATTTTCTTGTTTTTGTTCTCAGCATCTCGCTGTCTGTCTCTCTCTCAACTGCTTGAGGATTTTTTATTTTTTTTTTGGAGTTGTGATTCCTCTCGCTCTTCTACTTTCCCTGAGACTTCCCCTTTTTGTCTCCGTAGCACGTCGTCGTCGTCGTCGTCTTCTTCTTCTTCTCCCTTCCTGACGCTACCTTGTGTTTGTCTCTTGATTTGTCTCACAAGAGTCTGCTTTTGATCCCGGCCGCACGCCCGTCGCTCTCTCTCTCTGCCCCTCTCTGATGCGTGCGCGACACCCTGCCTGTCTCCCCCTCTCGCTGTCTCTCTCCTCCTGGGTTTGCCTGCAGATCAGAGCCGCCATGTCTCTCAGTAAGCTGCGGAGTTAACTGAGCTCCTTGATTCTTCGCAGCTATCTGGGTGACCCATTTCTGCACGCACTTGCACATTTTACACATTTTGAACGCTGTGAAATGAAGCCCCCGTTTTTTTTTCCTTCTTCTTCTTCTTCTTCTTCCCACAAGTCAGTTCAGCAATATATGTGATGTACCACCAGGAAGTGGCTCTTTACTAGCTGGATTTACGTTGGCACTTTGCTCCGAATGAAGGTTTTGGGTCGACTGACATGTGATGTGATCTAGTCTGGTCGTGTTTCTACATGACTGACGTGTCCAATCAGAAAGACTGTATTTGGTGACTGGTTAAAATATATATATATATTTTCAGCTCAGTTATTGCAGTTTTTTGTTTTGTTTTGTTTTTAGTCGAGCAGCAGCTCAGCAACAATGCTTCCCCGCTGGAGGCGAGGGGGAGACGAGCAGCAGAGCCTTTTTGATGATGCTCAGATTATTATTATCATTATTTTTTTTCACTTCCTCACAAAACCAAACTATATGTCTGTGGATGAAGGGTGACTGCCGGGGAAGAGTCACGCTGATGGAATTTTCCCGGCCTGGGATGGAATTTTCCCGGCCTGGGATGGAATTTTCCCGGCCTGGGACGGAAGCGAAAACTTTTGCGATGGCTCCCAGAGTTGCAGAAAGGGGACTGGCGGCTCCAGATTAAGTCGTTCCCCGGATTACGCCCGTTAAGAGAGAACACGGGCAGGAAGCAGCCCGATCGGTCGTTTACATGGCGGAGTTCTTATTTCTTTCGGGTTTATCAAGAGGTTTGTAGCGCTCCCCTCCCTCCCGCTGGAATCTCATTTAGTTTGGGCCCGCTCATTCGGAAACGGGCGTTTATATGGACCGTTTTTATCGACGTGGTTTGGGGCATTTAAGCTGAATGTAATTGCAATATTTGGCTCCATGTAAATCCAGCCGGTGACTTTAAAATCAGCTGACTGTTTCAGCAGAGCTGGAGTGGGCGGGGGGCACGAGAAAACTGGAAGCTTTATCAAAAAAGCTCGACAACCAGTGAAATTCCGTTCGGTTTGTGCCTCCTCATTCGGAAAGGAGGCGTTTATATGAATCATTTTCATTTGGTTTGGGCACTTAAACTGATTATAGCTGGAATATTTGGCTCCACGTGATCGGCTGCTGCGGCTCCTCTCCAAGTCCTCCCGTCGCGGCATGAGCGGCGGCGCGACACTGAGGCGTCGCCCCGGTCCTCCATGCCGATGGACTCGAATCCACGCATGTTAAAACCGGAAGACAAACTTTTATCCCCCCCCTCCACCCACCTCTATTGTCAGCTAAATCTGGGTTAGTGAAAAAGTGATGCAATTTTTTTTGAAAGGCCGCCGACGTTTGCGGCGAATCTCGCTCACTGGCCAGCTTGTGACTCCCGAGCACGGTGCGTCCCGGCCACGCCGGATCCGGGACAAAATCGAGCGGCGCAGCTGACAAGAGCGCGATTCGCCGGGGCGCCGCAAAGCCGCAACTCGGCTTTCGCTCCGTTCGAGACGGCGGAGGCAAACGGGGCAAAGGAAGACGCCGTTTGTCGTGTTTTCAGTAATATGCGGGCGGAGAGGGATCGCTAATCGCGCGCGCGCCGTTATTGCGTGTTTTGATGGTCGTAAGGAGCCTTCGGCTCAAACTTTTCCCCGTCAAACGGACGAGGCCAAATTCCGCGCGAGCTCATGAAGACGCGGAAGCTTTCCCGTGCCAGCTGTGAGCGGGTCAGGACATTTCCCAACACAACGCTCTTTGTCTCATGACCCACTGCGGCCATTTTTTTTTTTCTTTTCTTTTTTTTTTTCTTCTGGTTTTAAGTGGGTCAGAATTTGCTCCTCTTGTGTCCCCGAGCTCCCCCGCTGCGAAGTTCCCTGTCAAATATTTGAATATTTAGGGACTGCGCGGGGTAATTGGGTGCCAGTGAGCAGCACGCACACACACACACACGCTCACACACACACACACACACACACACAAACACACACACACACACACACACACCCCACCCTCCCTCCCCTCTGCGATCAAGAGAAGCGCTGAGGGATCCACTCCGCGTTTTCCCCTGCGCCCTTATTTATGCTGCCTGGATTATAAAGAGAATTAGAGGAAATAACAGGGAGCAGCAAACAAGAAGGGCGCGCCACAAAACAGGAAAAAAAAGAAAAAAAAACAACCCCAAAACGTCAGCATGTGTTGATAGACTTGGGGAGGGTAAGAGGGGGGTGGGGGGTTTATGAAGGAAGGTGTGGGGGGGCGAGGGAGCGGGACGTGCCCTCTCGCTCGCCGCGGCTGCGCTCCTGGAAGCATCCTCCCCGCCTCTGGAGGAGGACGCCGCATCCCCCTCGGCCGCTCCATCCGCGCGGTCCTCCACGGGCTGCAGCCCACGGTGATTATGACATCGCGTGACGGGCGGACGACGGTGCGCCAGCGGGCGGCGGAGGCGCGGAGCGGCGGCCGGCTGCACGCGTAGCGGGATCCCGGCGAGCATCGGCGCGCGTCCTCGTCCTCGTCCTCCTCCTCCTCTTCTTCCTCCTCTTCATCCTCCTCCCTCTCAGTCGCATCACCGCCGACTTCTGGGGGGGGGAAATAAAGGGAGATACTTAAGGGGGGAAAAACATCTTTGTTAAATTATTCAGGAGCGTCAACATATGCTGGACTCTTTGTCTTCCAGCCGCCGCGTGTGAGCTCGGGAACCCGGCGGCGGCGGCGGCGGCGGCGTGCGACGCGGCGGATGGAAGCCGACGGTGGCCGGGCGCCCCTCGTCTCCTCCGAGGGGGGACGCAACCCAAAATAACCCCGACGCCAAATGGTGAGAGGCGGGAGGCGCGGGAGCGGGCACCGGTGCGACGGCTCGCAGCGCGCTGCGGTTTCTGCGGAAGGTCGGCTGAACCCGCCGGATCACCCCCGCGGCTCCCCGCTGCCCGCCGCCGGGCGCCGGCACCCCTGAGTCCGTGACACGCTCGGCGCCTCAGCCTCCTCATCCGACCACCGGACGCCGGCGACTTTTTTTTTTTTTATTATTATTATTATTTTTTTTTTTTAAATGGCTTTCGTGCTCAGAAGATGGAGGGTTCTACTGGTGCTGAACGTGCTCGCTGTGGCGGGGTTCATGACTTTCTGGGCCAAGTGCAGCACACGCAGCGGCGGAGGCGGCGGCGGCGGCGGCGGCAGCAGCGTCCAAGCTGCCGGTCCGGAGGCTCCGGCGGACGGGAGGAGGCCCCGGGGCAACGGGACGGCGCAGGGGCCCGGCATCAGCCATGAGCTGCTGCTGAAGAGGCTGAGCTCCCTGGAGGACGTGGTGTACCGGCAGCTAAACGGTAGAGAGCGGCCAGCACGTCGGGCAAAAGGCATTCATGAAAGCTGAGGGACTTTATTATTATTATTATTATTATTATTATTATTATTATTATTATTATTATTATTATTATTATTATTATTCCACTGATAGGGCAGTGATGGATTTATTTAAAAAAAAAAACGGTTTAACCCTTTCAGCTTGAGCTCAGATAAATCCAAGGTGAGGGAAAAAAACAACATAATTTACCCACTTTTTTAAGCACCAAAGATTAACAGTGCAATTTAATTTTTTTGTTGATCTTAGTGTCACATTTGGGCATGAGTGATAAACAATGTTACCTCCAATGCAATAACGCAGGTTGAGCCAAATTTATGGGGGGGAGGGTAAAAAAAAAAAGAACATTTGAACTTTGTGGTCTCTTTGTAGCTCCCCTTCCGGCTCCCTAAGAGACAAAGCAGAAAAGGTGAAACAAATCACAGTGCACATGATTTTTTTTTCTTCCTTTCCTCTCCCCACACAGTTTTTAAATGCTGTAATTGATCCACAAGAGGTCAGGGCCTCCCATCACACCACACGCCGCCGCAGGAGCTCTCAGGGATTCGCCACTTCGAGGACTCCTGAGCAGGAGTGTTTGCCAACACTTGACACTTGAAAACACATTTATTCCAAAGGATAGCCAGATTAACCGCCCCCGCCACCGACCAGCACACCCACTCGCACTCGGAGCGAGCTTGCCGCCCTCCTAATTTTGAAACGGCAAAGGGCACCGAGCTTCATCAGCAGCCTGCAAGTTGCCTTGTATCATTGAACAGGCAGCATGTTTCCGCAGGAGGCGCTGTGTTGACATCCTGTTCATGCATCCCCATACTGGAGGCTTCAGCTGGTGGCGGGGGAACCAACGCACAGCCATCAGCCATAACATTAAGACCACTCCAAAGAACATAATGCGACAGGCCTGCACTCGACTCTCCTTAATGTTGAAGAGACTATAAGACATATTTTACTGGCTGTCGTGTGTGTTGCTGTTGGAATGTGATGGGTTATACTCAGTGGAGTGCCTAATATTTTTGGTCACCCATACGAGTGAGATGGCCAAAATATTAGCCCTGCCTCTCAGTGTAAACCCAGCACAGTAACCCAGGAAAATATGTCAGCGCCTCCTTCAAACAGTCAGCATAAATCTCTTATCGCGAGGCGGGGTGTGGGTGCCACGTTATGTTCTATCCGCGGTGGCCATCGGCTGATCGGCGCACGTGCACGCGGGGTCGCGGGGGCAGGAGGCGGGCTTAGCGGGGCCGGGGTATCGCGACGCCTAATCTTCTCTTTGTTTGCCCCGCCCCAAAAGGTCTGTCCAAATCTCTGGGCTTGATCGAGGGCTTCGGGGGCCGCGGGAAAGGCGGCCTCCCCGCCACGCTGTCCCCGGCCGAGGAGAACGACGCCAGGTACCTGAGGGAGAAGTACGGCTACAACGCCTACCTCAGCGACAGGATCTCCCTGGACCGGACCATACCCGACCACAGGCCCAGCAAGTGAGTGCGCGCCGACTTGTAGACTTATAGCTGATCGGCGTGAATACAAACTAGACAGCGAGGCGGCTCCTCAAAAAGCGAAGCCAAATGAGCTCCACCGCCCCCTGGTGGCTGGCTGCAGTGTCGCTGTTAAGCTCCGCCTCCCTTCCATGTCAGCACAAGAGACTTGGGCCCAATAAATTTCACTTACTTTTTTTTTTCACTCTGACATTTGTTGAAGTGTATTTTAATTAGTGATTTGATGCTGTAAAAAAATGGGGGCGTGGCTTCATGACTGACAGCAGCTCTGAGTTGAATACTGGAGGCTGCGGACGCTTCTCCTTAGGAACTGTACTTTGGAAAGTCAAGAGAACACATCATGTTAGCAAAAGGGTTTTTTTGTTTGATTTTTTGTAATTTTCAAGGCTGTAAACTTTAGTTTTTAATGATAAACTTGTGATTGAGTTGGGCGGGGGCTCGGCGCCATGGCTCCATTTCCTGATGAATGACGTCGCCGGTGCAAAATGGCGGCAGGCATGTCTGGGATATTTTTGCTGCCTTTTCAAATGGGAGGAAGCGTGTTATACACACTCTCTGGTGCGGGCATCGCGGCAGAGGTATAGCAACCTGAGTTCTGAGTTCTCAGATGTTGTAATGTCACTTTAAGATGAGAATTTTTATGTTTGAAAAACTTTCACAAAGTCTTTCAAAGCAAACAAGCAAAATTTGAAGTATCGGGCATATTTTCACAGCGATGAAAACTGAAAGCGGCGCACATGCGGCATCGCCTTATACGGATTTTTCACTCGTCCCTTTGAGTTTTCTGTCGCTGGAAGTTGATGAAGTCACGCTGTCACACATGGAGAAGGTCTGACTTTTCACACACACACACACACACACACACATACACACACTCAAGGGTGGGATCGCCAGGCCATCAAAGGCACACTTCAAATTGATGAACGTATGCATCTGTGTGTGTGTGTGTGTGTG
>CAAKHG010017892.1:1967-12490 GCA_901007715.1 Dactylopterus volitans
AGAGTTTGATGTAACATTTGAAACTAACATACACAATTTAATGTTAAACTCAAAACATGAAAATAAGTATCAAAATCTTTCACAGTAATTTGTACATCTATGTTATTTAGACATCTATATAACACACACGCACACACACACACACACACACACACACACACACTAACAGGCTAATAGGTCCCTCTGTGGTGCATTATAAGCATCAGAGTGCTGACAAGCTGCTCTGTCATTTCTCCAGTCACATTACACTCATGGCCTTCTGAGGCTTCATTACCTCAAAGAGTCGAAACATTTCCTGTTGCTCAGCTGTGGTATGATACAGTCTCGACATATCATCATGTGATACAATATTTGTTGTCGACAATGTTTATTGGTGACATCATTGGTGACATGCTATCGCACTGGTTAGTGCACAATATTACACTGGTTAGTGCGCAATATTAAACTGGTTAGTGCGCATGCAGCCTTTTTACAGTTCCGGCTCTCTCCACTTCTTAAAGCTACTTTTCTTCATTTTTCTGCCATTCTTGGCTATCTGCCCCCTCAAACATGTCGGTTGAGAGAGTTTCAGTGCCTTTTATCACTGCGGTGCAACAACTCCACGCTGCATGGTTTGTTCCCTCCATAGATCAGCTGATCGCCCTGATGCCGGGTCGCATGGCGGCCAGGTCTACTCACATAGCGACTGAAATCTGGAGATAAACGCACCAAAGATGCAGAGGTGCAGGGGAGAAGAGTAGGATGCGAGAGGTGAAGAGACAGTGGAGGTTTACAGAGAGGAGGAGGTATAAGCCGAATCTCCCGTCTCTCATCATGGGGAACATTTGGTCACTAGCTAACAAGACAGATGAGCTAACAGTGTTAGCCCGGGGTCTGAGGGAGCACCGGGAGTGCAGTCTGATGTGCTTCAGGGAGTCATGGCTGCACTGCGATGTTCCCGATGATGACATGGCCATCAGGGACAGCCCCGTGAGCGGCAACCAGAAAGGAGGAGGGCTTGCGGTACTCGTTATAACCGTTGGTGTAACCCCGCTCACGTCACCATCAAAGAGCGGACCTGTTGCCCGGATGTTGGACTGTGTGCTGTTGGTCTCGGGTCCTACTATCTGCCCAGAGAATTCTCGCATGTCATCTTGGTGTCTGTTTATGTTCCTCCTTCTGCAAAACGCACAGCTGCATGTGCAACCGTTCACTGTGCCATGCCTGGACCCAACACCCAGTAGCTTTCATCGCCATCTCAGGGGACTTTAACAACATCACCATAGATGCTGCACTTCCATTATTCACGTAGTATGTGGACTGTCCCACCTCAGAGGAGAGAACCTTAGATCTGCTGTATGCTTATGTTGATGACACATACAATTCCTCCCTGCTCTCCTCACTGGGCAGGTGCCTATGGTGAAGAGGCAGCCTGTGACCACAAGATCTGTCAGGAAGTCAGGCCATGAAAGAACTACAAAGATGTTTTGAGGTAACAGACTGGAAGGCACTCTGCGAGCCCCATGGTGATGACATTGATGGACTTACAGAGTGCATCAACGGGCTACATCACCTTCTGCACCGGCTCCATTGTTCCAGCTCGGACTGTCCATTGTTACTCAAATAACAAGACGTGGGTAACTGAAGAAGTCAAGGTCCTCCTCAATGACAAGAGGAGGACCATTAGGGCCAGTAACAGAGAGGAGGTGCGAAACTACAGGAGGAAGCTGGAGTTGAAACTCCAGCAGAACAATATGAGAGAAGTATCAAGTGGCAAGAAGACCATCAGTGGATTCAGGCCACCCAAAAGCAGAGGAGCTGAGGGTGGTGTGGACAGAGCCAATGAGCTGAATTTGTTCTTCAATAGATTCAACACTGCGGTGACAGCTCACCACAATACTGACTCATCTGCTGTTGGTCCGCAACCTCCAGCTGCTCCACTCTCTCCCTCTTCCTCCTTATTGCACCATAGCCTCCTGTGAAAGACCTGACACTCCTCCCCCTCTTCTCACCTTCACTGACGGCCAGTTTCAGAGACAACTGAAGAGACTCTACTCAGGCAAGACGGCAGGACTGGATGGTGTGAGCCCCTGTGTCCTCAAGGCCTGTGACCCCCAGGTTTGTGGAGTCCTTCACCACCTCTTCAGGATGAGTCTGAGTCTGCAGAGGGTCCCAGTGCTGTGTAAGACATCATGCCTTGTTCCTGTACCAAAGTCAGTGGCTCTCAGGATTACAGACCGGTGGCACTGACTTCCCATGTCATGAAGACCCTGGAGAGACTTATCCTAGATCATCTCTGACCCATCATCAGAGCAACACCTGGACCTCGTTCAGTTTGCATACCAACCCCGCCTTGGACTTGAGGACGCCATCATCTACCTGCTCAATGGGGTCTACTCCCATCTGGACCAGTCGGCGAGCACTGAGAGTCAGGTTTTTTGAGTTCTCCAGTGTGTTCAACACCACCAGGCGTATCTCTTTTGGCTGAGAGGCTGGCAACAATGATGCAGGTGGATGCCTCTATAGTGTCCTGGATTGTAGACTACCTGACTGGAAGACCACAGTATGTGAGCCTGCAACAGTGAGACCGCCTTCTCTCCCTTCACCCTCTACACCGCAGACTTCAGCTACTGCACAGAGACCTGCCACCTTCAGAAGTATTCTGATGACTCTGCGGTAGTTTGATGCATCAGTGGGGGTGAGGAGACAGAGTGCCGGGCCACGGTGGACTCCTTCGTCATGTGGTGTGAGCAGAACCATCTGGAGCTCAGAGTGATGAAGACCAGGGAACTCATTGTGGACTTTAGGAGGTCTAAGTCCCCAGTGTCCATCCAGGGGGTTGATGTGGACATAGTGGAGGATTATAAATACCTTTCAAGAAGGGTACAAGAAGGGCCAGAGCCACATCTACTTTCTGAGGCAGCTGAGGTCATTTAACATCTGTTGGACTATGCTGAGGATCCTGTGGTGGCCAGTGTCATCCTCTATGCTCTTGCATGCTGGGGCATCAGGCTGAGGGTCGCTGACGTCAACAGACACAACAAACTGATTCGCAAAGCCAGTAATGTTGTAGGGGCGGAGCTGGACTCTCTGACAGCGGTGTCGGAGAGGAGAATGCTGTTTAAGATTGAGCAGCAAGGGACGACTCCTCCCACCCGCTCCATGATATGCTTGCCAATCACAGGAGCTTGTTCAGTGAAAGGCTGATTCCACCCAGATACACCACTGAACGACACAGGAAATAATTCCTACCTGCGGCCAGCAGACTGTTTAATTATTCTATTTAACTGCAGTAAATACACAGAGCAATATTTTTGCACACTTATAACTGTACTCATGTCTGTACTATAATATTGTCATAAGTATTATCATATTGTTAATGCTAGTGCCTTTTGCATACTTACAGTACATACAGTAGGAAGCAAAAATACACAGATCGACCATGGATCACAAAGGGGTTACAAAACACCTGTAAAAAGAAAAATACACTCTATAGAGAGTTCATAAAACAAAGAACTAAAGAGGCCGAACATAAATATAAAAAATATAAAAATAAATTAACTAATATTATAAGGGTATGTAGGAAAGAACACTTTAAAATATTAAATGATAGCAAAAACAATATTAAAGGAATATGGGACATATTAAATAATATTATTAAAAGTGGCTCCAGACAACAAAGTTACCCTCAATATTTTATTGACAACTACATTAAAAAAAACAATATGGGTGATGTAGTTAATAGCTTTAATGATTTTTTTGTAAGTTTTGGACCAAACCTGGCAGAAAAAAATCCCTGATCCATTGTCATCTGAGGATTGGAATGATAACCTTATAGATAAGAATCCCAGCTCAATGTTCCTTACAGCAGTAGATGAAAAAGAAATAATAGATATTGTTAAGAAATGTAAATATAAAACATCCACTGATGTTGTAATGAGATTGATGTGAAAATTACAAAAAAGGTAATTAGGGGGATTACAGAACCATTAACATACATACATATAACTGATCATTCCAAACCGGTAAATTTCAAAACAAAATGAAAACAGCTTACGTTGTGCCGCTGTATAAAACTGGGGATAGACACCACTTAACAAATTACAGGCCTGTTTCTTCACTTCCACAATTCTCCAAAGTACTAGAAAAACTTTTCAATAACACATTAGACAAATTCATAGTAAAACATAAATTACTTTCTGACAGTTAACACGGATTCAGATCAAACAGCTCAACATCACTGGCAATAATTGAATCAATTGGGGAAATTACAAATGCAATAGACCACAAACAGTATGCAGTTGGAGTACTCATGGATCTTAAAAAAGCTTTCGAAACAATCAATCATAACATATTAATCAATAAACTGGAACAGTATGGGATCAAGGGAGTAGTATTGCACTGGGTGAGAAGTTACTTTGGAGACAGGAAACAATTTGTCAAGTTGGGAGAGTATACATCATCATGCTTGGACATTGCTTGTGGCGTCCCCCAGGGGTCAGTACTGGGTCCAAAACTGTTTATCCTTTATTCATTCATTCATTCATTCATTCATTGTCTTCCGCTTATTCCGGTTACCGGGTCACGGTCGTGCTGGAGCCAATCACAGATGGCAATGGGTGAACGGCGGGGTACACCCTGGACGAGACGCCAGTTCATCACAGGGCCACATGAAAGACAGACAACCACTCACACTCGCGCACACACCTATGGGCAATTTAGAGTAGCAATTAACCTCAGCATGCTTTTGGAGGTGGGAGAAAGCCGGAGTACCCGGAGAGAACCCACGCAGACACGGGAAGAGCATGCGAACTCCACATAGAAAGACCCCAGGCCGGGACCTTCCTGCGACTTTCTTGCTATGAGGCAACGGTGCTAACAACCGCACCACCGTGTCGCCCCTGTTTATCCTTTATAGAAATTCAATTTGTAAGGTATCAAAAATATTAAAATTTGTATTGTTTGCTGATGACACAAATATTTTTTGTTCTGGGGGGGGATTTAAAGGAGCTACTGGAGATAATCACTGCAAATTAAAGAGATGGTTTGCTAGAAACAAGTTATCATTAAGTTTAGGTAAAACTAAAATCATGTTGTTTGATAATTGTAAAAGGGATACTCAAGTGCAGGTGCAAGTAGAAGGTGTGTATATTGAAAGAGTTCAGGAAAATAAATTTCTTGGTGTAATAATAGATGACAAAATAAACTGGAAATCTCACTCAGAAACATGTACAAAATAAACTGTCAAGAAGCATCTCAGTACTCAGCAAGGCAAAACACATTCTGGATCACAAATCACTCCACATTCTCTACTGTTCACTGGTTTTATATTTAAATGACTGTGCGGAGGTTTGGGGCAATACTTATAAATGTACACTACAATCACTAACAATACTGCAAAAAAAGAGCCATAAGGATAATTCATAATGCCGGTTACAAAGATCACACAAATTCACTATTCTTAAAATCAAACATATTAAAATTCACTGATCTGGTTCACTTTCAAGCAGCACAAATTATGTACAAAGCAATAAACAATCTGTTTCCTGGAAATTGTTTTTTAACAGAGATGGGGATTATAATTTGAGGGGGGAGAACAATTGAAAACATCTTTGTGTCTGCACAGCATTAAAAAAGTTTTCTATTTCTGTATGTGGAGTGAAGCTGTGGAATGGGTTGGGTGCGGAGCTCAAGCAGTGTCCAAGCATGACCCATTTCAAAAAGCGGTACAAAAACATAGTTTTCACAGGATACAGGGAGGATGAAGGGCATTAATGATCACCAGGTGTTTTCACAGATCATTTATTCACTTGTTTATTTACATTATTTATTTTCTTTTGTCTGTAAATATGTACATATGTAAATATGTATATTCATGAGGTGTTGGTACATACATACAGCAATTTGTGAATATGTGTACAGACAGGACACTGAAATCAACTGATGATTGTTAATTATTGAGAAAGGAGAAAGGGTAGAATTAAATAAGCATCTGCTTCTTCCTACTCCTTTGGGCATGTTATGTTAACATTGTTTTTGTTCTTTTGACTATTTTGATTTGGGTTTTTTCTTTTGGTTTTTATTTTTGTTTGTTTGGTTTTTATTTTGTTATATATATATATGTTGCTTTAGGATTATTGCGATTACTGGAAAAAAGGCATGTTGTATTGTTTTACTTGATTTACGCTCTGCTGATCTCCTGACTTCTCTTGTTGAGCATGGACTGGAAAATCTGTCTATGTTCAGTGTGAATAGATTGAAAAACAAAAATCATGGGGCTAGTTTGCATGATGCAGGAGCCATCTGCAATGGAAATTGTATGTAAAATGAGGAGATATATTCTGACCACATCTCAGCCCTTACCCGTCCTGTTTATACATATGACAATAAAATGGTTCAGTTTTGGTCAAACAAAATGTGATCATGTCTGTGCACGTTCGTGTTATCCCATCAATCATTTTGAATAATTCAATGACCCACAGATTACATTATATATATATGTATATTTACATTATATTTTCATTAGGTGTTTGTGCAATCATGTCAAACTGAAATAGTACTTCCTCAGGTCTTCTCACTGATCCCAGGTGTTTTGGCCACATTGCTTTTCATGCTGAATCACACAATCATCAGAGAGTCATTTAAATTGCTGGATGTGGTCATGGCGAAAACTTAACCACAGGGTGTAACCCTCATTTGTGAGCATCAACACAGCCTTCAAACCGTGGATAGGTACAGTCTGTGACAAAGTCAAGGACAACAGCTCCTTATTTCAAACAAGTCTTGTGAAAATCATCTAAGGATAAACTGTCGACATGACTTGATTCATGATTGTTATTTTATTTTTACTGTTTGTTTTGGTCTCTTTCTTTTTCCAATGTCGAGTTTACTTTTAATTCTTTTTTGTTGTGAAGTATCGTTGAACTTTGAACCCCTGTCCTAATTTTTTCATGAACAGTAATTTTATATTGTTGAAATGAGAATCAAACATTTGGTCTTGTTGAACTTGAGTTTTGGATTTAAGAAATATTCAGTGAAAGGCAGTTTACCCATATCAAAATATACATTTTTTCATCTTGTCTGAAGATGTCCAGGCCATGGCACCAAAAGTGTCTGGAATATGAATGTGAGCAGAACATGCAAAAATGTTACTGAGCATTGTCTGCACATGGAACTCTAAATGCAAATCAGCAGGGACAGCGTGAACGCATTTCACTGCTCTCGCTCATAAATGCATGTTGCATACAAAACAAGCATGTGTCAAAATCTAATTGCAACTAGTTGGCCCAATCGTTTTGCGAAATGGGTAGGAAGATGTTGTGTCTCTGAAAAAAGGGTCAATATCCACCAAGAAAAGTAAATATCACTGTAGGTTGCAAAGTTCTGTATGATGAAAAACAAAACAAAACATGGTACATAAAAACCATGAATTACTAGTTAAAGAGCAGCTGCATAAATCAAAACCCACAGTAGAACAAAATTATGAAGGTACAATTTGTTATACTAAAGCAAACCTGACACACCAGATGAGAATCTTGTGAGGATTCAGCTGCCTTGCAAGTTAACAAAATAAAGTTGCAGCTAAATTTTTTAAAATATGTGATACTTTTTTCTCCTCCTATACGCCAATCTGACACTATGTTGCTCAGTTAATCTACTATCATAATGCTGGTTTAATTAGTCAAAAAATATTGGTCATCCATTAATATGCTTAATGAGTCAAAAATATTGATAAGTTGAGAATACTATCATTTAAACAGAAGTGCTTGATTGTTGGATCAAGCACCACTCATCTTCTCTCTCCCACAGAAATCGGGGCCGTCAAAACAAGTAAGAAGCTTCAATTTTTTGAAAGAAGCTTGTTGCTCTGGCACGCATGCGCACATGACGGCTACTCGAGAGGCACACAGGAAGCGAACAATTTCAGACTCCGACGCAAATGTTGCCGTCTCGTAGCTTCATTTTGTGACACCTGGAGTCCCTTCGGCGGTAGACGCGCGACCCAGCGAGTGAGCGAGTGGAGCCCGAGCTTTGGTGCTTCACAAACACGTCCGAGACGCCCCAGCTGCGAAATCTAGAGTTTAAGTGTGAAACAAGGGCGTGCTTCAATCCCAACTGTCGGAGACGATACTCACTCCTCCTCCTCCTCGCTGGATGCTAGCTCGGTAGCCTTTGCATGTCGTAGCACTCTTAAGTTAAACTTGTGTGCGGTCCACATTTGGTTTTTTTTTTTTTATTAACTCTGAGGTCGGTCTAAGAAGAAGATGGGGTGTACTCTGAGCACGGACGACAAGGCGGCGCAGGAGCGCAGCAAGATGATTGATCGCAATCTTCGGGACGACGGAGAAAAGGCTGCCCGGGAGGTGAAGCTGCTGCTGCTCGGTGAGAGAAAGATGGATGGACACGGGTCCGCGGGTCTGTGCGCTGACGAGGAACCCTCCTGTTGCCCAACGACTGATGCAACCCTCAGATCAACCTTCGCATGTTTAAATCACATATTTTAAAAGAATAGTTTCCCTCGCGGCAGAAAGTTAAATTGGAACTATGCAATTTCAACTCTGACGACACCGTAACTAGTGGAGGCATTTCGGGGTTTGGCGCTATATTAATTACACGGCGACGATGTAGTTGGCCAAGGAAAGCTAGGCTGCCCCCCCCCCCTCCCCCTAATGAATGTAAGTAATTATACATAATAACCCGGTGAACGGTTAGTGATATGGGTTTGACCGCACCGCAGCCAGCCGCTAACGCCCTTCGCGGGTAAGCTAATCAGTAGCTAAGCAATTAGCTGGTTAGTGCTCGCTAGCTCTGCGAGGCTAGCCTGGATTAGTTCGCCGGTTTAGAGTTTGATCTATACGCTAATAGGGAGATTAGCTCAGAGCAGCCTTGTCCGTCGGAAATGTTTGCCGAGTTGGTGTAACAATGCCAGTGAAATTGTACGGCTTTCCTCTTAACTGCGCAGCGTTCAAACACACGAAATGATCTGACACACTTAAAGGCCGTTTTACTCTTCTGACTACAGCCCGCACATCTGCTAAAAAAGTATCCCACTGATATCTTGAGCCTCTCCTCTATTGAAAATTGCAGATTGAAATTATCATTCAGGTATCTTAACATGTCTTTATGGTTAGGCAAGAGAAATCTTCAGCAAATGTTAAGTCTTATATGATTGAACTTGAATATACACCATTATGCAAAGGGGCAGCAGAAATCTAAAGTCACATTTTTTTAGCGGAGAGGATTCTTAAATAATGCAGCAGTGTCTTGTGAATGACTAACTGTGGTATCATTCTTTATCCAAAATAAGCTTATGTAATGAATGGTCTGGTGAGGAGAAAACACATTACTATTGTCATTTGAATATGGTGGCCTGAGCGGCAGCCGCTTTCACTCCCTTTTCAGGCAACCATAACAAGCAAATATGTTTGGGGAATCATATTAAACTGTAATGCCATGTTCTTTTTTGTGGAACCACAACATAGGAGTCAAAGGATGACAGGTTTACACTGCAATTTCCCTAAGGTTTTTTTTTTTTTAATGTCCACATGTTCTCTCATTTCTTACTGCATTAGTGGTTGTTGGTGATCACCACTGAATGTCTCAGTCAAGAAAAGGTGGACAACAGGTTGCATAGCAACCTATGCAACCAGGCTGATACCATGAGCATTTGTGGCAATTATGCACACACAACAGAAACGGCTAGTGCATGCTAACCTCCTTTTTTTTCCCTGGGCCATGGAGGATGCAGGCTGTTGCCACCATGTTTGAGTGTTCTACATCTTGTCTGTAGCACCCCTTATTTTCAGACATGCCATCAAAACCGTCACAAACACATTGGTCAGCTGCAGCACTCAATTCTGGTACGAGTGTGTGCGCCATTTGAGAAGGACCTGATTTGAATTTTCATGGTTGTGTATTTCTCCTCATGATGTGGGGACTGGGTTATGGATGTACTGAATTATCTGATGGCGCTTTCACCATATGTCTTATAACACACTGTATTTCACTCACCTATTCCTGACATGGGACATATTTTATAATGTGTGTGTTTTCCCGGCAGGACTGAAAGATATGCATCTTCACCTTAAATGCTCACAGCAGTTTGCTGCTCTAACTGGGGTTGAGGGGGTGTTTGCGTTAATGCTGTTATCTGCAGATGGCATGCTCTTGGGACAAGTGCTTTGAGTGAGAGGAATGATTGCCTCAGATGTGGGCTGTTGTTTACTGTACAAAAACAATCATAAGATTGATTTTCGTTTTGTACAGAAGCATTTGCACTGTACTTGTATTGAGAATCATTGTGTGCCAGGGGTCGTGTATGTGTGTTATGGAGCTTGAGAGGAATGTGCCACAATTCTTGCAGTGATATTAGCTCTGTGTTAGAGGTGTACGGCTCTGTTTATCATGTGGGACGATGAATTGGTGAACAGTTCTCCTCACCAGGGAGCTGCGGGTCCCTGCAGAGAAAAGGTAATTAAAATGTTGTGTGTTCAGCTGAAAACATACTTGTATCTCAGAGGGCGCTATAAGAGTCAATGCACCAA
>CAAKHG010017895.1:0-16366 GCA_901007715.1 Dactylopterus volitans
TGACATCCTGCAAAACAAAAAAAACCACTAAACTTCCCAACATGGCGTGATTTGGGGCTGTAACACCTCAAACACATCATCCAAGGCAGCAGCTTCGCACCATTTCATGCACTGGTGGGAACATTTGGAATCAATAGCAAAAAATTTCTCGAATACTTGCAACTTGAAGCTGTTATCAAGGGGAGATTTGCCATTAACCAATCGAACCTTGAACTGCCCCGGATAGTTGATGACTTCCTGAACCTTTCATTGTAAAAATTGCTCTCAAAGATTCATAAATTAATTACTAAAACAGACGGTACAGTCTCTCTCCCAACCTCCAAGTGGGAAACGGAATTATCTATTTGCCCACATGATAAGTTTTGGAGACAAATCTTATCTAATACATTTAGAATGACCCAAAGCTCCAACTTACAACTCATACAGTACAAAATCCTGCATAGGGCGCACTACACAGGACAACGGTTGTTTAGAATGGGTGTAGCAGACACAAACACCTGTGTGCATTGTAACAATAACACCCCAGATACCTACATGCATGCTATATGGTTATGTCCCCCTGTCAATCTGTTCTGGCGGAAGATATGTGAAGACCTGTCAACATGTCTCGGATGTCCCATCCCAGCTTCCCCCTCACTCTGCATACTTCGGGACCTCACTGACGTCAACATGGATATTAACAAACACTGCATGATTCTCACTGCCCTGAGCATCGCTAAGAAAACTATCCTCGTGAACCGGAAATTCAAAAAGAACTTAAGCATAACACAATATAGAAATCTCCTGTTGGACCATATCGCTAAGGAGTGTATGTCTGCCTCTTCTAAAACCCAGTTGGCTGAGTTCAGATCAGTTTGGGCACCATGTATGAACTACATTTCTAAACGCTAGTGGGGGTTGTAGCCTGTCCACACAACTCCCGTTTTGGTAGTGGGGAGATTCCTGGCTGTTATGGGTATGTGGGGGCCCCCAGGGACTGGTGGGCCTGTGGCTGCTCTCCTGGGGGTGCTGTGGGTCCCTCCAGGGGTGGGCATGGTGGGGGGTGCTGTGGGTCCTCCCTCCGGACCGGTGGGTGGGCTCTCGGTGGGCTGGTGGGGTGGGTTCTCAGTTTAGGCTGGGCTGCCTCTATGGCGTGGGGGAATCTGGGGTCCCTGGCCCAGTGCGCCTGGGTCCCGCTCTTTCCCCAGGCTTGGGGCTCGCTTGTTCGGGGCATGGTGAGGTGTTCCTCCGGGCCCGTTCCCGTGGGCTGGGTGGGGTGAGGCAATGGTCCCCTTAGTCTGGGGCCCGGGGATTCATCCTGGGGGACACGGTGGGGGGCCATGGTCTGGACGGCCCCATCGTCCAGGGGGCCTGGTGGTTCCGGATTCCTGGTGGCCGCCTGGCATCTGGCCAGGCCCTTGGCCACCGAGAGGGAAACTGGTGCTGTCCCTGCTGGCGGGCCTGTCAGCGCGCGGGGGGGGGCTATGTCCCTCCCGGCATGTGCTCCTGGTGGGGCGGGGCGCTGTGGGTTGTGTGTTCGGGCAATGCCTCGGGGTACTTCGGCGTGCCCTCTGGGCTCTGTGGGCCCCAATTTCACTCCTGCCGGGGGGGATGGGGATGACGGAGTCCAACACAGGTGTCAGTTTGGAGGCTGGCACCCTGGGCCCTTCCTCACTTCTCGCGGGTGACCCCACCCCACTCCTGTCCATCAAGGCAACACTACATACACCCTTGGGCCTTAGGGTGGTCGGTTCCAATGGTGGTGGGGGGGGTGCTGCTTCACTGTGGTGCCACTCCTTACCCTTTCCCCGCTGGAGGGACCGCCCCCCTACTTTTAATTACTATTAGACACTGAGGGCTTGTGGGGTGGGGCATTCTGACTACACTGTCTGCCAGCAGTGGGGTGTCCATGCCCCAGCGATCCCACAATTTTAACTGCGTCATAGCTATCCACACACCACATATGTACACCTCACTGCAATTGCACACACTGTCGCATATGCACTCCTGCCAACACAACACAGGCATGTTGGTTCAGGGAAGTGGGGTTGGGAGTGGGTGTGGGGGGGCCCCTCTTCCCAGTGTACCCTGTTGTCCCTCCTCCTCCGGCGGGGTATTTGGGGTCTGCGGCCTGGGTGGTGTGCCTTCTCATCCTGGGGTGTCGCTGGTGGCGTGTAGCGGCGGCGCCCCGCCCTAGCAGGAGTGGTGGTCAGGACAGGCTCGGGTGTCCCTGGCGTCTGGCGGGCCTGTTGCCGGTTTACAGTACACGAATGGTGCCTGGGCCTGGCTGTGCTTTGCCCTTATTTGTTTGGCCGGGGGACCACCATGGCCATCGGCTGGGGGGCTTGGCTCCCTGGCGTGGGGGGCTCTCTCCATGGCCCCCCACACTTCAGCCCGCTCGGGATGTGGGTCTGGAAGGGGCCCTCACCTCCCCGGGTTGGTGGGCATTTTGTTCGGGGTGGGGGCGGGCCTCGGGTGGGTGGGGCTTTGGGGCCTTGGGCTTTGGGGCCTTGGGTTTCGCTCGCGGTCGGGAGTGTGGAATGCCGGCCGGGCTGGGATTCTGCTACCTCCTGTCCTGCTGTGTGCCTGTCTCTGGCCGGGGGTGGGGAGCCCTCGGTGGCCCTCTGCTGGCTCTCCTTGGGGGGGACCGCATTGCGGCCTCTGGGTCTGTGGCTTTGGGCTCTGCTTGCTCTGTGGGGGCTGCAGAGTGCTCTGGCCGCCGGGGTCTTTGCCTGGCTGCCGATCGGGGGTGGCTGTGGTGCGGTTGCACCCCCTCAGTTCAACTCCAAACCTTTCCCAATGACAAACACACACCTGACACATGCCCAGCCACTCACCCACTTGTTTGCCCGCTCGTACACTCACTCACTCACTCACTCAAACACACACATCTATACACACACACACATATACACACAATAAAGGCTGGACTATCAGAGGTAAAATATAGATGACATACACGAGCTCCTGTCTACTGCTGTTGTTGTTGTTGTTTGTGTTGTTGTTTTTTGTTGTGTCTCCCTCCCCTACCCCCTCCCACGACCCCACTAGGTCCTGCCCGGAATCCGCTATTTTTTTCGATTTTCATAGCAATAAAGGAATGCAGATAATACAATAGGAAGAGAATCTCAGACTCCTCCTTTGCTGTATGACTTCTGTATGACTGAGATGCCGGACAAAAAAAAAAAGAAAAAAAAAAAAAAGAAAGAAATGCTGATCTATATTTTTTTTTACCATTTACTGAATTTTTCTGACAAAACAACAAAGCGATTAATTTAAAAAAATAACACAAAGATTCATCAATAGTGACAATAATTGTTAGCTACAGCCAAACTTTATTTGCCATCGACATAATTGTGCAGGAACTGCTTTTACTTACAAATAAGTCGTTAGTTGCATTTGAAACAGGCAATTTTATATTAAACCATGTTAAATTTCCTGTTAATAGACAAATAAAGTTGAATATATTGCCCAAAACTAGTAGGCCACAGCCCCGTACGAATGCAAATACAGCCTTCATGACAACTCACAAAATTTAATGCCGAATAAATGTATGGATTGGGAAACAGGGAGCTAGACAGCCCCGTTCCACACTTTCATGCGTTACAGGGAAAGATTTAAAATAATTTACAATGACTAAACTGTGCAAAATATTACATCAATATGAACCACATAGCAACATTTAGAATCATTTTATAATGGGGACTGCTCTTGAGTAGTCAAAAGGTATTTCTATAACTTGCCAATGAAATAAATTAGCACTCTGTTTTTAATAAAGGATTCACTTTTTTTCCATTACATCAGAAATTCCTGGCAAATTTGGAAAACAAGTTAACCATGAAGGCTTGTGATTACAAACTGAGCTTTGTGGGTGAATTGTCTCTTTAAGGATAACCAGGATCTAGCTGGCTAATGCATGCATTTGATGTCTGAATGACTGACTGAAATAATGTTATCACAGTCAAAGAATTACAACTGAAAATAACCAATGGGTGATTCTGCAACCAAAAAAACAGCAGTACCTGCAAACGAGCACATCAAATAGCATCTTTCTCTCTCATGTGACCTGGTAACACACTGGACCTAGTTAGCTTACTTCATAGCTCTTACCTCATACGCTTGACGAAGCATAGAACTTATCAACTTTGCCAATGTATGCATTGACCCCATTCAGTTACTTGAGCTTGTTTTTCAGTCTATCATTTCTGTCATTTGATTGGTCACTTGAGTATATTGTGACTCAGCATTGAACAGAGGGTCACACCCCTG
This sequence comes from Dactylopterus volitans, assembly GCA_901007715.1. Classification (NCBI taxonomy): domain Eukaryota; kingdom Metazoa; phylum Chordata; class Actinopteri; order Syngnathiformes; family Dactylopteridae; genus Dactylopterus; species Dactylopterus volitans. The sequence goes on from CAAKHG010017895.1 coordinate 4,249, forward strand.
CTCCCCTGCCCCCCTGCCCCCACATCACGTTGGTCAACCTGAGGCCATCTTGCTATGGTCCCAGATTACACCTCACACTTAAGGCAGAGACTCCCCCCCACCGGACACACACACACACACACACACACACACACACACACACACACACACACACACACACACACACACACACAGTACATAGTAGTTTTGTAGCTTGGTTAGATTTATGTTTGATGTTTCACTTTTTTTGATGTTCAATAAAGTTCTTTAAACTCGTTTGTCTAGTTCATATTGTACAAAGTGAAATTCACCAGCCTTTTCACTGTAATAACTCCAAATCCTTCACCTGTACTACTGTTAATAACTCTCATCAAATTACTTTATTAACTTCAAGTGATGTGTAAACGGAATAACTTTCCTGAGACTTATTTGTAATATTGGTTAAATTAAATATTAAATATCATTAAATATCTGGTGCCCCAAGGTGGATTTAATGTAAATCCACCTCGGGGCACCAGATATTTAATTTACATGAAATCCTGTTAGGGGGCAACACATGTGTGTTGGTTGCCTCATAGCAAGAAGGTCGCAGGTTCGACTCCCGGCCTGGGGTCGACTCCCGGCCTGGGGTCTTTCTATGTGGAGTTCTCATGCACTCTGCGTGGGTTCTCTCCGGGTACTCCGGCTTCCTCCCACCTCCAAAAAGCATGCTGAGGTTAACTGGCTACTCTAAATTGCCCGTAGGTGTGCATGAGAGTGTGAGTGGTTGTATGTCTTGCCCTGCAATGAGCTGGCATCTCATCCAGGGTGTACCCTGCCACTCACCCATTCGACAGCTGGGATCGGCTCCAGCACGACCGCGAGCCGGAATAAGCAGAAGACAGTGAATGAATGAATAAATCCTATTATTCTTTTATAGTAATCATTAATATCTCAATATAAATATTTTCCTAATTTTGATAACCACTAATAATAATGTTAAAGCACAACATTTATGGTGCCGGTGTGCAAGGCCTATGATATCAACACTGCTCAACAGAGCTGAACAAATGGTGGCCCATCTGAGGCTTAGACCTCTGAGCACATTATGTTTAGAATTGTTTTACATTCTTCCTAAAGCATCGCATTTTTTGAGGGCCTAAATGTGCTCAATGGCACATGAAACTTTAATATTTCATCATGGCTGTCACACAATCACTCCATAGCACCCCGGAGAAAACTTCAACGAAACAGCCCTGCAATAATTTGGCAATTTCCAGCATTCAAAAGTTCCATTCAGATCTCAGCATAAAAATTTATTTTCTAGTTTGGGGTCGGTCTTGGCCTTGGGTGTGGCAAAATAGCACCAAAATGAACCATCTCTTTCTTGGTTTAAAACATGACACTCAAACGTCTCCAAATGTATCTAGAAAAACAAACCGACTTGTGTCAGTTTAAAGAATTTACAAAAGATGATGTTGGCTGGCTAATAAAATGTTACTCAAAATCAATAAAAACCCACAAACTTTCTGTACTCAAAATCAATATTGAACAAAAATTTGTAAGAAAACCACACCACCACACCACACCACATCTGACGTTGCTGTAGCTAATCGCAAGCGCCTTTTTGTCCCTTCTATTTGCCCGTAGTCAGCTCCTCTGTAGCGCCATGTTTGCAGTTTCCTGAAGTAAACACAGCGATGGAAAGAAAGAGTGCTACCAGACTTCTGAACAGCTTGTTTAACTTAAAAAAAACTTCTAGACAGTTCAGTTGACAAGTCAAAAGTAAAATGCAACCTTTGTCAAAAGGAATTTAACTACCAGCACAGTACATCGACTTTGAGTTACCACCTCCATGCTAAACACCCAGGTGTTGTAGACTCACCGAAAATTCTTTCTCTGTGTTCATTTGATTCCCAATTAAGACATAATGGTAAGAAATTATTGTCATGCAACTCAAAACCCACGCAGACAGCATGCCAACTCCACATAGAAAGAGCCAAGAGTCGAACCTGCAACCTTCTTGCTATGAGGCAACGGTGCTAACCACCGCACCACCGTGTCACCCCCTGAAGCTGGTTATCAACTTGGTAATTGAATCCAGGGTTTTCCAGGCTTGATCAGTGCATGCTCACACAAAAGTGTGCACTGACCCTACCATTTTCCAAGAGAACTGATTGGTCAGGAGGTGGTGCTTTTATACTGGTTGATCTCTTATCCAGAACATAACCTGGGCCCAGGGGTTAGTGGTTGGTGGTTTAATGAAACTCTGTCATGTTGGTTGTATTGTTGAGGAACAGCTCTGTTTAATTCTGTGTTTGCCTGAAATATTTTGTAATTATTTTTTGGTGTTTCATCACCAACATGTTAATATTATAGTCCTTTATTGATAAATTAAAAATGTTTTAAAAAATAGTAGTCAGGTAGTTAGTTTGTATCACTGCTGGGTTTACATGGAGCCAAATATTACAATTATATTCCGTCTAAATGTCCAAAGCTAATGACATATTAATTGGAAAGATAGGAAAGGTTAACACCTTTTGATAAACCAAAAGATGAATTCTTCCATGTAAAAGCACAATCAGAATGTTTTCTGTTTATGGTGCCTCTGTGCAGCTTCCAAGTCTACACAAAAACAACTGCAGCACACATAATACAAGGAATGGGTGCTCTGATGGTGACTTCATTTAAAGCCATAAATCCCTATAACATCCTGCACAACTTTGTTAATGATTAGCGCACCATCTGAACGATTTGTGTTCTCGGCTACTTTTAATTTAATATCACAGTTTGCAATTCCCTTGGCTTATATTTAAACCAACCTATTCATATGTTAATCAGATACACTTGAAATGTGCATAGGTTATACAAAAGATCTGAAGGAAAAAGCTTAAACATGGACAGAAACTGAGTAAAGCAACAATGATGCATTGTCAAAATGGTGTGGCTTCGATGAACTTCTTCCCCATGTTCAGCTATTCTTTCCCATGTTTAGCCATCAATGGAACACTAACAGACATTGTCTGTTGTATGCAAGAATCTTTGTTAGTCAAATCAATCATCAGGACTGTGCAGAGTTGAAACTTATCCTCGCCGTGCAGTTGCACAACCTTTTGCACTGATCAAATCTACAGTATATGCAAATATTTCGGCAGTCATAGCACCACCTACTGGCAACAGAAAATGACTTTGCTCATGCTTTAACAAACTCTTATGTAGGAGTTATGTAGCGCTATATTGGATCACTCCAATCGAGCAGACTTAGATAATTCCTGTGCTATTACATGGGAAAGTGGTGTGCGAAGGAGGCACCGCCTCCGAGGGCATATTGCCTGCGCACGTCACTTCCCCTTCCTCTTTTCTTTCCTCGGCAGCCGATCTGAGAGGAGGTAAGAGCTATGTGTTTATGTGGAAGGTATAACTCGCTTTGAGTAGCTGGCTACTGCTGGACCCTCATAAGAGTTGCCTTCCTTGTTGCCCCGGCTTGGTTAGCTTGTGCTTTTTTGACTCGGGGTTTGTCTGGTCTTTTGGTAAGCTAAGGCTTAAACTTCCCATTCCCAGTGCTGCGGCGACACGGGCCAGTCGTCTCATGTCGCGGCGTCTAGAGGTGGCCCTTGTTTGACTAGCTGTCTGCGTTTTGTCTGTTCTGTCTGTCTCACTGGTGCCTCCTGGTTTAGGAACGGACGCCTTCCCTTGACGGTAGTGGAGGAGGTTCCACTAGCTGAAGGAGCTGCTTTTGACTGACTCCCAGGGTTTGAAAGAAACGCCACATGCGTTCTCCTCTCCCCCGTCTTGTTTGGACTTGCTCTCTCAATGGTGAGCTGTTGTGGAATAATCCAACAGGATAGCGCGAGTGAAAATCAACCATTACAGGACCACACACAGTACATCAAGCACACAGCTGAGATCACTCAGTAGGTCGCAGTACTCATTCATAATCAGTTGCACACTTCTGTCCTGTCTTATCCCACCGTATAAAGCCGAGGGCTAATGAACGGTGTGTGATGAGGTTTCTTTATTATGTATTGCCAAATCACCGGTGTAAGCCAAGGGCAAACATACGGTGTGTGAGAAGGCTTTGTGTTGCACTTTGTTTCCTTTTAACTCCATAAGGCCAAGGGCCTAGATATCACCCGTATGAGCCGAGGGCCAAATTACGGTGTGTGGCACAGTTTCTATTTGTGACTACTTATATTAATTATTTTGTCTTATCACCCGTGTAAGCCACGGCAAACACATGGTGTGTGATAAAGCTTATATATTTGTTTTACACTGTTTATTTGTATGCCAGTCAACTCTGTAAAGTCAGGGGCTACTATACAGAGTGATTGAGTTTTCCTTGTATTATACTTTGTCCTATCGCCCGCATGAGCCGAGGGCCAATATATGGAGTGTGATATAGTTTATTTATATTGACTACGTGACACAGTAACTGTATATTTGGTATTTCTGTCCTGTCACCCGTAAGAGCCAAGGGCCTATTTTACGGTGTGTGATAGTTTATTTCTATTAAATACTTCACAGGGACTGTATATTTAATATTTTCTGTCCTGTCACCTGTATGAGCCAAGGTATGAGTTTCTACATCGACAGTAACTAAATTAATCATTTTGTCTTGTGACCCAGGAAGTTAGAGCCTTCAGAACAGCTCAATGGGTTCTACTCCAGGTACTTTGTCATTCCAAAGAAGTACGGCGGCTACCGTCCTATTCTCGATCTGAGCATGCTCAACCGCTGCCTGAAGGACCTGACGTTCAAGATGCTGTCCCCAGCTTGGGTGTTACGGGCCATGTCCAAGGGACTATGGTTCACCACCCTGGATTTAAAAGACGCGTATTTCCACGTGCCCATTCATCCAAGCCACTGGAAATACCTCCGGTTCGCCTTTGAGGGAGAGGCATACAAATACTAGGTACTTCCCTTCGGTCTTTCTCTGGCACCGCGCACCTTCACAAAATGCATGGACGCAGTTCTGGAGCCCCTCTCCTCAGTAGGCATTCGGGTGTTAAATTATCTCGAAGATTGGCTTCTCTGTGTTCCGTCCAGGGAACAGGCAGCCAAGGACGTCAGCCTCCTGTTGAGTCACATCCAGGAGCTAGGGTTGGTCGTGAACGAGAAGAAAAGCCGTTTGTCCCCGTCACAAGACGTGGTCTTTGTGGGGATGGCTATAGATTCGTCTCTCATGAGTGCGAGTCTGCCCTCCAAGAGAGTCCTTCCTTCAGTGGTTTCGCCTGGGGCAGACCGTTTCTGTCAGGGACTGCCAACGTCTACTGGGCCTGCTGACAGCAGCCTCTTCGTTGGTTCCATTGGGCCTCCTTCATCTCAGGCCTCTGCAGCGTTGGCTCAATGCCCACAGGCTGCATCTGCGGCGACACAGACACCATTGTCTCTTGGTGACAGGGTCCTGTGTACTCGCACTGAACCGGTGGCATGCTCGCTCCTTCTTGGAGTTGGGGAGGGCACTCAACAGGGTGACATGCAGGGAACTGGTCTGTACCGATGCCTCACTGGTAGGTTGGGGTGCAGTCTACAGGGGCATGGCAGCCAGCGGCCGCTGGGGTCCGCCATGGTCTGTCCAACACATCAATGTTTTAGAGCTCAGAGCTGTGCGCCTGGCTCTCCAGCATTTCCTTCAGTATCTGGACGGCCGGCATGTGTTGGTGCGGTTGGACAACACCACGGTTGTGGCATACATAAACCATCAAGGTGGACTGAGGTCCTGCCGTCTCCACAAGATGACGCGGGAGCTCTTGGTGTGGGCTCACGCTCACTTTCCATCTTTTCGGGCTGTGTATGTCCCCGGGGGGCAGAACTCCGCAGCGGACATGCTGTCCAGAGACGGACTGAGAGAGGGGGACTGGCGTCTCCACCCTCAGGTTGTACAACAACTGTGGGCCAGATGTGGAAGAACTCAGGTGAACCTGTTTGCCTCCCAGGAGAACACTCACTGCCCCAGTTGGTTTTCACTGGCGCTGCCTCCAGGGCCTCTGGGCCTGGATGCCTTGTCTCATGATTGGCCACAGACGCGGCTCTATGCTTTTCCCCCATTCCCTCTGATCCAGGCGACGCTGGACAGAGTCGAGTTAGGGGATCATCGGTTGCTTCTGATAGCCCCACGTTGGCCGAGACGCCCTTGGTTCAGGGTGCTGCAGTCTCTGGTCGCGGGGACACTGTGGCAATTGCCTCGACGGCCCGACCTGCTTTCACAGGCTCAGGGAGCCCTGTGGCACCCATGCCCAATGGCCTCCGGCTGTGAGCTTGGCCCCTGAGAGGCACAGCTGGTCAGGTCTAGGTCTCATAGAGGGAATTCTGCATACGTTGCAAAGTTCCAGGGCCCCATCTACTTCTGCAACATACCAGAATTGTTGGCACCTGTTCTGCACTTAGTGCATGGCCCGCGGTGCCGACCCGGTCCACTGTGAGGTCCAGACTATGCTGCACTTTCTGCAGTCTCAGCTGGATGAGGGCAAGGCGGCTAACACACTGAAGGTATATGTCGCCTCTATCTCTGCATGCCGTTCTGATGGACCTGATGGACAGCTGGGTAAACACCCTTTGCTGTCGCGCTTTATGAAAGGAGTAAGACGCCTCCGCCCAGCGAAGGCTCCTCAGGTCCCAACGTGGGACCTTGGCTTGATGCTCTCGGCACTCGGAAAGACTCCCTTTGAGCCCCTGGATACTGCCTCTCTTAAGCACCTTTCGTGGAAAGTTGCGTTTGTCTTGGCAGTCACCTCTGCAAAGAAGGTTGGTGAGCTCCATGCGCTGGCTGTGAGTGCGGATGGGTCCTGGCAAGTCCAGTGTTACTTTGCGGCCCAATTCCTCCTTTCTGCCAAAGGTTCTGTGCGTGCCGAAGGCCGAAGGTTCTGCCGAAGGTTCTGTGCGTGGTTCTGTGCGTGGCCTCTTCAACTGTCAGCCTATGTCCCTCCCTTGAGTGGAGAGGGCTCGGGTGGTGCTCCTCATGTCCTCTGCCCGGTGAGGGCTTTAGACGCTTACATTGACCGAACGAAGGCTATCAGGTTGACTATCAGCTCTTCGTAGGCTATAGTGATAGAGTCTTGGCCCAAGGGCTTTCGAAGCAAAGACTCTCACATTGACTTGTATATACCATTGCTTAGGCTTACTGCTTGGCCGGGCGGGCTCTGCCGCCCACAGTGGTGGCACACTCGGTTCGGGGCATGGCTACTTCTTGGGCACAGCTTAGAGGGGTCCCTCTTTCCAGCATCTGTACCTCAGCCAGCTGGACGTCACCTAGTACCTTCACCAGGTTCTACCGCGTCAATGTGGTCCCTGAGAATCGGTTGGAACGGGCCGTTTTGGGGGTTGCCTCTGCTCTTTTAGAGACAGAAGGCTCCTCTCTGTAATTGAGCTGGGGCCGGCCGCTTCCAGGGGCAGGGCTTGGCTCTTGTTCTCATTGATAGATCACCGACTGATCTGGTAGTGTACTATCATATATTGGAGTGATCCAATATAGCGCTACATAACCAGGGTTATATAGGTAACCATGGTTATGTGAGTGATTGGATCACTCCAATCTAATCACGGAGATCTATTGCGCCTCGGAAATGACACAAGGAAGGGGAAGTGACATGCACGGGCAATATGTCCATGGAGGCAGTGCCTCCTTTGCATGCCACTTTCCCGTGTAATAGCATGGGAATCATCTGTAAGTTCGCTCAATGGCTCCGCCCAGCGAAGCCACGATCATATATTGGAGTGATCCAATCGCTCACATAACCGTGGTTACTAATGTAACCCTCGTTATTCAGATCGACCTGACAATTGCACAAACTATAGATGAAAACTTATGGATAAGTTGAATGGCATAAGTATTCATCCTCTGTGGTTGGGATACTTCCATAAGCATGAAATTTCATACACAGATTTCAAAGTTTGAATGTCTTCATTTGATAAGAATTTTGGGCCGTTTCTCAAATCGCAGACTTGTGCGGACTTGCGGACACCCGTACTTTTGAAACATCATCATCCGCGTCCCAAGTCCTCTTCCAATTCACATGTCGGCGAGTGTGTCCCTGCTCCGCCCACTTTTAGAAGTTCGATCGGATGCCGACTTGAGGAAGCCATGTATCCCAGAATGCACTGGGATCAACGCACGGACGATCAGCAATGAACGGCGAATGACGTGCAGTGGTTTTTAATTTTGCTTCGATCTCGAATTCACCAAATTCCACAACTCCACAGACTCCAACAACTTTTTTTGTGCACCATTCATTTTTTATATGCCCACTCGCTCAAAAAAAGACACGTTTGAAATATAAACCTTACATGTCCATAACCAATATATACATTAATATATATTAATTAAATTGATATCTATTTATAAATGAAATATATAAGCATGGAATGAGTTGTGGTTGTTTTATATGATGCACTCTGTAGGTGGCAGTAATGACGCCTATGCACTTAGCACCACCTGCCATTCACACAGAAGAAGAAGAGGGACGTCATTATTTCAAATGCAATGACCGTACTTGCGAACTCGCAGACTTCTGGAGTTTGAACTTGTGGCGGACTTCCCAAGTCTGAACTTCCAAAGTCTGCGAGTCTGGACTTTCAGTTGTAGAGTAATTGTGGTGAGTTCAGATGACACACACACACACACACACACACACACACACACACACACACACACACACTCTAACTAGAAGACCCACCTGCCTCTTTTCATCAGTGAGACAGTGGACAGTAACAGCGTGTTTTGCGGTTTGTCAGACCGGAAACACATTGAACATGTTAATGCAGATTAGATGGCATCAGCAGATGTGGCAATCAATGTTTATCAAAAGAAAACAGGAGTTCAACAACGTATCCAATCTGTGAAAGGAGACAGGACTCACATTTGCACAACTATGAACACATACTGTATGCGGTGCACTCGCAATGGGAGCAGAAATCCAATGGCCATCGTTCCACCAACAGAGGACTCCTGGGACAAACAGGCAAATATACTCACAAGAAATAGCAAGACCCTGAGCAGCCACAAAGATGAGCCAGAAGGATAAAGGGGCAACAGTGGACAGAGGGCTAAGGCATTAACCAGGGAAGCAAGCAGGTCAGAGGCAAGCAGGATCAGCAACAGGAAATCAGGCCCAGAATTAACGCTAGGGTCAAGGCATGTCAATTTTATTTAAATAATTCCAAATTACAACAAGTTATCTCATGACACATTCCATACAGAACAGGAGAAGACCATACTGCTGGTACATAATATTAAACATCATATTAATATTAAACACTTAGTCATCTGGCAATGACTAAGAGTTAGGCCATTCATACTGGAGGTCTTAATGCTCAGATTTTTTTGCGTGGTTGTTCATATTTATAATTTAAATGCCACCGCTCTCAGATTCCAGTGTGAACAGTCTACGGCCCTGAGGTGACCTGCATGTGCAGAACAAGACTGGGCGTCACATGCAGCACACTGTGTTTACAGAAATAAATATGGATGCAATCGTGTGCAATCGGAGCTGACAAAATTTTGATTAAGTGATATAGAGAAGAAGAAAATGAGAAAATTTTAACGATGACCTTTTGTGAAGTAGTAGCTGCTTTAATCCATTGTTTACATGTGATATGCCGTATCACGCCTCCTCCAGTGCAGAAAGGTGACCTGTGTCTCACTTCAATGACGTAAAAGTTGGGTGAAATGTGACATGACCACTTAGATTGAGGTCATTTTGAAAAACATCAGATATGTATCTGATTTAGGATAAAGTATGAAAGTGGCCTGATTTGATGATATTGGATTAGTGCAGTTCAGAGTGTCACAAAAAAATAAAAAATCTAAAAATAAAAATCCAATATGGGCTTGAAAAGTCTGGTTTAAGCAACTTTTACCTGCAGTGTGAACGTAGCCTTAGTGAGGAGTTTATATATTGCTTAGTTGGAGATGTGGAGCAGGTGCGTGCACAGGTGAGCCAAGTTGGCTGATGGAGGGGTGTGGCTGAGCAGCAGACTGCAGCAGAGGTGATTGGAATATTATTGGTAGCAGGTAAATGGAATAGCAGACTGTGACAGGTGGTTTCTGTCATTTCAGGCATATTTTTATCATGCTGATTTATGTTGAATGTGTATATTTTTTTTAGAAGTTTGGTTTTAACTGTTTACCTGATGCTATAAAATCAGGAATGTGACATCATGATTTACAGCAACTCTGACCAAAATACCAAAGTTGCCAAGGCCTCTGATTAGGAATTGTACATGAGCAAGTTCAAAGGACATGTAATGCTAATTTTCTTTAGCAGTCATTATCTTTCAAAATATATTCTTCTCTTAATGGAAAGTGGATCATTAGGGTCGCCTTGATACATCAGTGCCATTTCACAGTTGCCATGACAGCTGGGTTTGAGGGGTATAAGAGATGAAGTTTTTTAATGTGAGATTTTGATATTGTTACATCTTACTTTACTCATCACTTCTAATGCTGAGTTTGGTTGAGCTGACAAAGATCATCATCTGTCTGTATGATTATCTCTTGCGGGTTTAATTTCCATGTTTATGGCATTCTCAAAGCTATTCCTTCCTTTATTCACACATGCCTACATTACAAAGATTCACTCCACTCCAACCTGCCTATTATGAGCCAATTTTTAGATGTATTTGTATATTCTAATTAAGAATCATACAATTAAATCGTTTAACACCTCCCCCCTCCTCCTTCTGCCTGCAAACCGTACTTGGTTTGGTCCAAATGGTGGAGCAAGCCTATTCCCCTCAACCTCTGCAGCAGTCTGGACAAGTCAACACCACAATGGCAGGTTTTTAACGAAAGTGTTTTCTAATCAATAGTTGTGATAAATATTTCAGCATGAGGGTCCGGTGCAGTGTGGATTGGGTGGCAGACCAAGGCGAGGGCCTTGGCGGTCTGATCCCCTGTTATGAAAACTGGCTCTCGGAACATGGAACGTCACCTCTCTGGCGGGGAAGGAGCTGGAGCTTGTGGGGGAGGTTGAGCGCTACGGACTAGATATAGTCGGCCTCACCTCCACACATAGCGTTGGCTCTGGAACCCAAGTCCTTGAGAGGGGTTGGACACTCTTTTACGCTGGAGTTGCCCAAAGTGAGAGGCTTCTTGGCTTCTTGTTGGCTCCGAGACTCTCCGCCTGTACGTTGGAGTTCTCCCGGTTGGATGAAGGGGTAGCCTCCCTCCGCCTTCGGGTGGGGGAACGGGTCCTGACTGTTGTTTGTGCTTATGCACCGAACTGCAGCTCAGAGTACCCACCCTTTTTGGAGACCATAGGATGGGCGCTGGACAGCGCTCTGACTGGAGACTCCATTGTCCTGCTGGGAGACTTCAATGCTCACGTGGGTGATGACAGTGAGACCTGGAAGGGCGTGATTGGGAGGAACGGCCTGCCCGATCTGAACCCGAGTGGTGTTCAGTTGTTGGACTTCTGTCCAACAACAGTCTGGCTATAACTAACACCATGTTCGAACATAAGGTTGCTCATAGGTGCACTTGGCACCATGACGGCCTAGGTCGCAGGTCAATGATCGACTTTGTGGTCGTGTCATCTGATCTGCGGCCGTATGTTCTGGACACTCGGGTGAAGAGAGGTGCTGAGCTGTCAACAAGCCAAACGGGTAGTGAGGGTCTGTTGGGAACGCCTGGTGGAAGAACCCGTCAAGCTGGTCTTCAACTCCCACCTCCGACAGAGCTTCAACTGCGTCCCGGGAGCGGTGTCCGCCATTGTCGAAGCGGCTGTTGCAAGTTGCGGCCGCAAGCTCGCTGGTGCTGGTCGTGGCGGTAACCCCCGAACCCGATGGTGGACACCGGAGGTGAGGGGAGCCGTCAAGCTGAAGAAAGAGGCCTGCAGGTCATGGTTGGTCTGTGGGTCTCCAGAAGCAGCTGATCAGTACCAGTTGGCTAAGCGGTCCGCGGCCATGACAGTTGCGGAGGCAAAAACTCGGGCGTGGGAGGAGTTCGGTGAGACCATGGAGGAAGACTTTCGGTCGGCTCCAAAGAGATTCTGGAAAACTGTCCGGCGTCTCAGGGGCGGCAGACGGCAACTTGCCCACACCGTTCTAGGTGGGGACGGGGAGTTGCTGACGTCACCTGGGGCAATCCTCCGGCGGTGGAAGGAATACTTCGAGGAGCTCCTCAATCCTACCATCACGCATTCCCAAGGGGAACAGAGCCAGG
>CAAKHG010017897.1:0-29785 GCA_901007715.1 Dactylopterus volitans
CCAGGGTCTCTCACATCCACTTGTAGATCCGGACTCAGGCTTTCTTTCTTTACTTCATTTACACCCTCTCTTGGCTGCTGAGTGTGCAGCGTCAGTTTTCTGTGTGTGTGTGTGTGTGTGTGTGTGTGTGTGTGTGTGTGTGTGTTCTGAAAAAAAAAAAAAAAAAGCTTCTAAATGACAATCAAAGAGGAGCCAGCGAAGACTGAGGCCGCGGGAGGTGGTCTTTAACGAGCACCACCTTTGCAGAGGCTCTTCACAAAGCTCACAAACAACTGCACTCTGGTTCTGGCTCATGTGGGAGCACTTTTGCACATCTGGACTCAGAATCTAAGGACACGTTTTTAAATCTCAGTGTTGAGCTGCCAGCAAAAGTGTCAGCGGCCTGCTGACTCACCTGAGGAAGTTCTCCAGGTCGTCACGGCTACAGGTCGACCAGGATAAGTCACTCGGGTTTCTTCCTTTAACCCATTCGCCAGACATGATGTGGGAGTGGCCTGTACAAGTGGTGTGGTCGTCATCATGGCTCATCCCCATGCTGAGGACAACATGGATGGAAACGGCGTGTCAGACATCTGCAGCAAAGCATCCTCTAAGCTTCGCCCACCAACCTTTCTGCGTGAAGGTGATGAAGCCACACAACCTTTGCAACCAAACATGCTGCTGCCATGTAGAGGCAAGAGCATGTGTGTGTGTGTGTGTGTGTGTGTGTGTGTGTGTGTGTGTGTGTGTGTGTGTGAGTGTGAGTGTGTGTGCGTGTGTGAGTGTTTCCTCCCAAAGCCGTGACCTACATTTGCAAATTAAAAACAGCAACTTCGTCTGAAATCCAGGCAGCGACTCAGAAACTAATAAATTACAAGTGCAGACTCTTTCCGTGGTTTGAAATGAAAGCAGTCTAAAATTACATCTCAGGACTTGTCTTCGTCCTCTGCCGACTGAGGAGCCAATAGGAGCGTGCGTGTGAGCCGCCCAACGGCTCCGCCCACTGAGGCCGGACCAGACGGGCCTTTGGGCCCCAAACACTGCAGTCGCATGCAGACGTCACTGACGGAAGCATGAAGACAATAAAGCATCAGGTTCAACTTCACATTGCGTTTGAGAGTTTTTAGCAGATTTCTGCCTCATTTCTAAACCACATTCCATCACACACAAGACTAAATGTTCCAAATTTACACAAATGAAACAACTAAATGACATTTTTACTTTTTCCTTGTTACAGATCAATGTTAAACTACAACTGTAACTCAGCAACACGAGAGCTAACAACAGAACCTGGCCTGATGGAACAATTCAAATCTCCCCGTGCTGGCTGGCTGCAGTATCAGTGATAAACCCAGTCTCCTCCAAGTTAGTGGGAGGGACCAAAATAAAATATTAACATACGGGTTCTCTACTAGTGAATACGGTCCTCCATGACTGCATACAGTCCTCCACTACTGCGTACGTTCCTCTGCAACTGCATACGATCCTTTCCTACTGCATACAGTCCTCTATTATTGCATACGGTCCTCCACTACTGCGTACAGTCCTCTACGACTGCGTACGGTCCTCCATTACTTCATACGGTCCTCTATTACTGCATACAGTCCTCATTTACTTCATACAGTCCTCTATTACTGCATATGGTCCTCTACTACTGCGTACAGCTCCTCTGTATATGTGAAGTTCAGTAGCAGAGGACCTGTATGTATATAAGCCCCGCCCTCTTACAGGTGGAATGGTCGCTGTGTGACGACAACTCAAGTTACTTCATCTTTTGTCTTTATCATTTATAATCGTTCTCGGGAATTCTATGATTATCATGTGCAAATTCCTGATGTGCTTTCCCTGCATGCGACCGCTATGTCCTGGGGGAGGGTTCGAACCGCGGGTCACAGTTTAGAGGGTAAAAGTAATAACACTGACTTGACTAACGTGAAATACACAGCTTGCTGTTTCATGTACTTGTGCTGAGCCGTCCTGTGTTACATTAGCTAAAGCTAATGCTAATGTTAGATGACATTGCACTTTTGTTTGGAAAGGAGTCAACCAATATCAGATACTCCGATAGGTAGTAAAACATTTCTGACAGACAGTATCTATGTGTGTGTGTGTGTGTGTGTGTGTGTGTGTGTGGTTCAGTAATCCAAACATGACAACCAATCAAATCCATTCTCATCCCCTTTGACACCATCGACATCAGAGCAGCCGTGTGCAGGTGTGAGACCTACTTGTGTCCCAGCTCGTGGGCGATGGTGAAGGCCAGGTTGAGTCCGTTGTCCTCCGCCAACACACACTTCCTCTTGGCGCTGCAGACCCCTCCCAGATACGCGATACCTGGAAGGCAGGAGGAGCAGTTAAGCTACCTGAGCACCTCTCAGCTCGGAAGCAGCAAGCTGACAGGCTCCCTCAGACCGTCCACGAGTCTCCACGTAATCGTCTCCATGTAATCGTCTCCACGGAATCGTCTCCACGAGGGTCCTCACACGCCTGCGATGACCTCCACATGCCACCCAAACTCTGTAACCATACTAACCATCCACTTGGGGGACTGAGCGTGTGCAGATTCACACTCCAATTAGTAAGTGGAGCTTAATGCACGGTAAACATTTACGAGAAACTTAATGATGTGTTGAAAGTGAAATCTCCGGACTCTGCGTTGTACATCCTGTCTTCAGAATAAAGCACAACACTTATGTTTCTGTCAACAGGGATTTTATCTTGGAAAGCAGCAGTGACGGTCGTGCCGGCGAGAACGGGCCGGCACTGGTCCACGTCCATTCCCCTCCATCCGACCGCCCTCCGCACAGCAAGGACACCCGTGACAGACCATGAAGCAAGTGTGTGTTGATAAAAACATATCACTTTTACTCTTGACATGTTCACACAGAAATATTTTCTTTAAGTCTTGAGAGATCAGTGATGGCAGCGCTCTAACACGCCGGTGGGGAAACAGTTAAACGTTGCCGGTGGGAGCCGGCCCGGAACCACAAAGCCTGAGTGAATGCGGCTAAGCTGAGCGGCGAAGCCGCGGTGAGGTCAGAGTGGCCGAGGACCCGCGCTGCAGGCGGCGCTCGGGGCTAAAGCCCCCCACAAAGAGCCGCCGTCAGCAGCACTGCAGTCATCAGGGCTGGGGTCAGGCCCAGCGCAAGAGGGGGGCTGGGGTCAGGCCCAGAGCCAGAGGGGGCCTGGGGTCCGGTCCAGCGCCAGAGGGAGCCTCGCCCCACCGATCCAACAGTGGTGCTGTGGCCAAAGGAAATGGAGGCACACCCAGACCAGAACCACACCGCCTCATCGGGCCTCGTGCAGCAAGGCGCATGTGTGCGTGTGTGTGTTTGTGGGGTGGGGCACTAATTAACCATCACAAAATGAGACCACCCAAATACCAGAACACTCTCACTCTCTCTCTCACACACACACACACACACACACACACACACACACACCCACCCACACACACACACACACACACACACACACACACACACACACACACACACTCACTGGTCAGGGGTCAAAGGTCAAGGTGACAGTGACATTACAAAGCACATATCTGGTCATAAGTCCTTCTCTGATGATGACATCATTGTAGGCAAATACCTAACTCTCACATACAGTATGTGATGTTAACTGTCGTCTGATTGGCTGATGAGGCGATTTGCCCATGAGGAGCTGCGCACTCGCCGTTACGCATCTCGGAGAACGTCTGGTTTGGTTTTTCATTGTGCTGGTTGATGTCGATGACGCTGTCATGCCGTCGTTAATACCAGCTGACGCTGTCATGGCGACAACAACCACAAACCAGAGAACAGACTGATGTGTATCTTCAGCAATGGAACCTCAAAGAGCTACATCAGTGCTACATTTCGACAGTCATCGTTTCCTTCCTTCTTCCGATCGCGTCACTGTGGGACTCCGGAAACACTCGGCTGAGACTGAATCAATCCTCAGATGCTGGCTATTACTCAGATTCCCTGTGGAAATCAGTGATGATCTTCTGGTCATCGGCGCGATGACGCTGATGCTGGTCCACCTGTTTGTGTTGTGACAAGTTTGAGAACTAAAATTTGACAAAAGTGGGATCATATATGAAAGTCCTGCAGCCAATGTGGCTTCTTTTCTTCTTCTGCACCACTGGACGTCACACAGCGTTTGATTGTTGCCCCAAACCAAGAGCGTGGAAGAGCAACGTTTCCAAGCAGCAGCTTCCCAGCGCGACCAGGAAGACGCATGGAATGAATGAGTGGAATGTCAGAAGCTCACAGACCTCCCACTGACTCACACAAAAACAACAGGGTGGCTGTGTTTTTCTAACTCTCTCTCTATCTCCCTCTCTCTCTCTCACACACACACACACACACACACACACACACACACACGGTGTGAAACAGCTGATTTGTGCAGCGTCACTTCCCACCAGCCAGCAGCTCCTCCATAAAGTCCTCCAGGCCTGGTTCAACATCAACATCCAGCCAGCCCCCTAATCTGCCAGTTACATCTCTGCTCCAGCAAAGCAAACACAGGAAATAGGATACTGTTACAAATATGACTTTGATCCCGGCCCCGCCCACCGCCCGCACCGTCTACCCCGCCTACCCCGCCTACCGCCGAGCCTGCTCGGCTCCATTCAGGCAGGGTTCCCGACCCAAACAAGAACAGAGACTGCTGGAAAAACAATAAAAAACAACAAAATAAAATAACCTGCTCTGCTGGCCAGGTAGTGAACACTGGCTTTATTGGCCGCGGTGGGAAAATTTGAGATCAGTGAGTAAGGCAGTTACCGTCAGTGTACAGTTTTAATGCCAGTCACCTCACGTCCTCTTAATGACAAAGCTACAGAAAATCATGAGCCACCAGCCTGGAGTTTCGTCTCCACCTGTGTGACCAACGTTAAGTTGAACCAACTGGAAATACAACTATGGCGGGAGAAGCCTAGCTGATGGTGTTTGGGGTCAGCGCTGGGTCACTGACCCATGACTCGGTTGGTTTCTCCTCCATTATGTCTTTCTCCATTTTGTTTCACATCGATGACACAACAGGAGGTTCAACACCTGTGACTCTCCACCAACCAGTTTGGACGAGTCCAGATTGAGTGCGATTATGTGGTCTGCCTGAGCTCTTTGGACTGGTATGTGTTAAAAGCATTAACACAGTCACCAATCACATTGTGATCAAATGGAACCACCATCATGTGGAAACTTTCCACGACAACAGAGGACCAGTTATCCAGAACTTTACAACAACTTATTCCGACTCTGTCAATGATGGTGGTAGATGGTCTTCTGCCTCCTCAGATACAGCTCAGGCATCCTCCTCTGTTGTGGTGCTCGCGTCCACCTCAGATGCTGCACTCATGTCCACCTCAGTTCGTCTTCCTCAGGCATGGTGTTGTGTCCCCCTTGAATGCTGCTCTGGGTTGCTACCATCCCCAGAAGAAGCTCCACCTGTCTCAGTGACGTTATAAAATGGCTCCAGAAGCTTGGCTGGTAGAACCTGAGCTCCTCAGTGGAACTATCCGTCTCTCTGACAGGTAACATGACATAAAGCCAAAACCTTCTTTTTTGAGATGATAATGATGACTAGATCTTCATCACTTCATTGGTGGATTCACATGAGTTGGCATGAATCACCAGACGAACATTCGCTTGACTACAGAAATTAATACTTTATTGGTCACATATTGGCCAATGTTTTTGCAGGCTGAGCTACAAAAAGGGTGGTTACAAGACATTGGCATGTTTGGTTCCAGTGCTGGGCGGTATGATGAAAAATGTATATCACCGTATTTTTTAAAATTAAATCTTTTTTTTCATGCAAGACTGGATGTTTCCGTGTCCCTGGCTGAGTGGATGCTGATAGCGTTTGTGATGTCAATCCACCGTTTGCTTTTTTTGTGGCAAGTAGTCCTGCTAGCAAACGCGTCTTGGAGCGACATCTGACTGGTCTTTTCTTTGGCGGTGCCACGGCCAACGTCACCCGCAGACGTGGAGGACGCAGATCTTAATTTAATGCATTCTTGATATTCCAAGACATGTTTGCAGCAGGTTTCAGTCTGCTTGCACTGCCCCGGCTACAACTTTAGCCCAACAACATTTGCAGAACATGTTTGATTGACTGTCGTCGGATTTTTTGAAGCTGAAGAACTTCCAAACAACCGATACAGCTGTTCTTTTACGGATAAGTTCTTCACTTTCATCGTCTTTATCCGTCTTCTTCACCACTCAGCTTGACGCTGCTCAGCGACGTCCATGCGGGGTCGTACCTGTACCGGCATCCTCGCCTGCTTGCTTAGTGCAACTGCAGAAACAGTCCCCTCTCAAACAATGTCCCGCAGCGCTACGTTCCACGGCTTGGCGATCTCAGTGTTGCTACATACTCACCGTTATTGGGGTACATGAAAAAGTCATATCATAAAACCCGTATGAACCCGTATATGGCCCAGCACTATTTGGTTCTATCGATATCCTCAGAGAGAGAACTGGCACTATTGTGTCATCATTTGTTGGGAAAAACTAATTTTGTCACAAGACTGAGACAGACAAGAATGGAAATATAACTATGAATATGTTTATGAAATTCCACAGCAGTGGCAGTGAAGACGCCAATGATGCCACTATCTATTTCAAGACACCGTTCAACAGAAAATAGTTGCCTCTTGTGGCTTGAATAAAAAAAAAATGAACTGCAAAATGAAACCTATGAAACCTAGAAGCAGCCGTGTGATGATTCCCGTGGTCAGCACAGGCTCCCGCGCCGTGATCGATGCTACATTCACGGAGCGGAGGGAACCTCCTGGTCCTCATCTGTCAATGTCAGTGGTACAGAGCAGCTGTGACTTCCTGGTGGAGGTTGTTTGACATGAAAATGCTGCCGAGCCACGGGGGGCGGAGAGGGGCAGGAGGGCCTGGCAGCAGCACCGTTCCCGCCATCACTGTCTGGCTCGCTGGCACAAAGAGCAGGAGTGTGGTCTTTGTGCAAGGAGATTAGCAGGTTAGTGGAAGCATTATGGTCAGGCAAGGCCAGGAGCCGCCACAATGCCTCAACAGCGCACAGCTCCGCCTGTGTCTGCCTCCACTTCCATTACCTCATAGCTGATAATGTGTGATAATGTGTGGGAAGCAGAGCTGTGCTGCTATGTAGGGTAGAGCTAAGATATGAGCCAATCAGAGCCTGTCCAGCCACTCCACACTTCATCCCCCTCTTATAGAAAGGCGTTTGTGTCTGCTCGTTGTGTAACTGACCTGTGTTACACTTGGAATGGAGAATAATTCCCACTCCGGATGCCTGTTCGAGTAAGACGCCCGTTGAGCTCAGCAGAACATATATCCCACAATGCTTCAGCGCACCACCAGCTAGCTCGGACATCTCTGGTCTGACATCACAGAGGAGGCGTAAAGCCCCGAGATAATGACGGAGGAAGTGAAAGGCAGGATCCAGACCTGCTGCTGGTCAGTGTGGCTGCCAGACCTGAACGCTCCAACAGACAACCACTGTGGAGCCACATGCTAGCGGATGCTAATGACACCAGCCAGCAGCAGGACGGACGTCGCAGTCAGACCAAAAGCCTTTTCAGATCATGCTCAGTCACGTTTGTGTTGCTCTGTCTGTCCGTGCGACCGCGCGTGCGTACGTCCATGTCAATGCAACAGAGGAATTAGATGTGCCAGCGTCCTGCAGTGACATCTGACTTCAGCAGAGGTCGCTGTCATTAATGGCAAAAATACATGCTGGTGCTTCAGCAACAGTCTGATTAGTAAAGCTGAGCTGCATTAACCTTCATTAAGAATAGATCGGTGCAACATCTACGCATCCACACAATCAATCTACAGAAACTGAGTCGACTGAATGCCATTTGAATGTCCGAGAAATCCTGGACCGGATTTTTCTGTCCAGTCAGTGTTCTAAACTGCTGAAAACTGCACTAGTTTGGCAAAGCGACGAGGCTTCCGCTCTGCAGCACTGCGTTCTGGATATGTCAGACACCTCCATGTGGTTAACAGATGAACCACGTACAACAGCAGCCACTCCATATATTCATGTACCTTCGCGTGTGTCATTAAGAGACGCCCGACCCTGGACCTGTCAGCACCATGGACACCTCAGGACACTCGAGTGCAGCAGCTGAGACACCAACATGTGGCAAACTGGCATCGTCATTACGGCATCCAGCCACCCTGGAGGAGCGTCTATGTCCTCCAACAACCTGGACAAGTGTGTCTGTCTGACTGTAATCTACACATGAAGACACATGAAGACGCTCTTCAGTCTGCTTGCAGTGCCTCTGTTAGAGCTGCAGGATGCAGTAAAAATGGCAGCATGGAGGGCAGAAACACATTCTCAGACATGTAAATATCAAGACTGTTTCTAGTTCATGAAGTTTCTGCTGAGCTGCAGGTATTTGCAGGCAAAGTGTGACAGGCTGGACCTGCGGGGAGGCAGAGGAACAGATTAGCAAGAAAGAAGGAATAAAACCTCTCTTCTCACTCCTGAGGGTCAAAGAGTCTGAGGTGACATGGTTCACCGAGCAAATTGTTGGGTAACGCCACCGTCTGCTCCCTGCACACCTTCAAACACCACGCCAGAAAGATCTGCGATGCCACACACAAGCGTCACAAAAGCAGTCAAACACAGTTCTGTCTTTCACAGGGGGAGGACGTCTTTTCTGGGCCAGAACCAGTCACCAAACGGGCAGTGACAAGACACGCCGCGTTAGTTCAATAATGAGCTTCAGAGACAGCGATGGGATGATTTTGTTACTTTAGCATGGAGCCATGGAGTCATGGAGGCAGACTCAGAATTAGCCAAGTGCAGGCAGAAGCTTCACACGTAACATACAAACATGGGAGTCATCCATCTAACAAGAACAGCCAGCGGGTGGAAGTCCCATGAGAAACTGAAAGGTTGTTTTTTTCCCCCCCAACAGCAGCACAGCCGGCGACACCAGCAGCCATCATCACCATCACACCACACGACCCCGGATCCAAACACGTCCTCCAAACTCACTAATGGTTTCTGACATCAGCAATATGGCCAAAAGTATGTGGACGCCACCATACACACATTACAGCTATGTTTGGGGAAGACCTTGTAAAAGCCTAACAGATGCAGGTCCAGGCAGAGATGGTGTCCCTGTTTTGTTTGGTGTGGAGGATCTCAACTGATCTGCACAGAGTTGGAGCTGGAGCTGGACCAGGTGCGCTCTGAACGGCCAAGATTCCATATCAAAACCAGGGGAGTTGCTATGGCAGGTACGGAATAACACTGGTGATCAACTATCACGTACGGCTGTCGTGTTAAGTGTGCACATTTGTAGTTGATTTAAGCTAATGCTAAAAGTATGCTAAAAATATATTTGAGTGATTCTTAATCAGGTCTGTGTGTGCAGACCGTCTGTTCAACAGCGAAGGACATTCTTGACTTTCAACCAGACAATCCTGGAAGGAGACATGACTCCTCCTCCATGTTGCATGATGGATCAGGTGTCCATTCATCATGTAACATGGAGGACGAGCCATGAAATGACCAAACACTGTTTCTGACTGTAAATATACTGCTGTTTCTTTAAATAAAAAACCTGCAAAACATTAAAATGTTTGATGCCACGTGAAAATAATGCATGTAAATGCATTTAAAGGCCAGAAGTGAACATTTATTTAACCAGGAAAGATCACATTGAGATCAAAAACTTCTTTCGGCCAGGATGGGCGGCAACTACAAAACACAGTTACGAGAAAAGTAAAGGACCAGTATAAATAAATCAAATGTAAAAGGTCAAATAGATGTCGAAAAACAAATACATGTTGTACAATCTGACTCAAGTGCTCTCAACCTGGATTCATTCCACAACACACTTGATGCAGTAGGTGCAAAGAAGACAAAGCCCTTCAACCTGATCCAGATGGAACAGATGATCCTGAGAAGACAGACGGTAAAGACCATCACTGCTCTGCATGATTAAGGCGCATATGTACGAAGGCAGCCGACAAAGAATCGGCTGATATATAGAAGTACATCAATGAACTTGTATGCCTGTGGGGGGGCAGAGCAGCCCCTCCCTCCTCAGAGTCCCCTTTCACACATACACCTCATTCACACATGCAGCCTTTTTTAGTACTTACATGGGTCATATGTGTGAACGTGACCCAGCTGTTCCTACCCGGGTAGTTTGTTATCGCAGGTAACGGCCATGTCTTATCCACCAAGGCTGATGTTTGGTTGGATGCTGGCTGATACATGGGTAAGCAGGTAGGTGGTTACACCATTACGTTGTCACGTGATTGTGGTAAGCCAATCACGGTGCTCGAGACATCTTCCATCCTGACTATCCAGGGCAGGTTTATTTGTCACCACATTTAGTCTTGGTTCCACTTGTTGCAGCACGTATTCAAATGTTCTCCGCGACATCAGAAAGTTTCCCTCCACTGGTCTTCATCAAAGTTCTCCACCTGAGGGTTTCCGTTTGTAAAGAGTGTTGAGATGCAGAAAAAGTCCATGCATTTGTCACTTCCAGGCTGGATTACTGTAATTCCTCACTATCAGGCTGCCCAAACAATTCTCTTAAGACTCTCCAATTGGTCCAGAATGCTGCTGCACGTGTTCTTAAAAGAACCAGGAGAAGAGGTCACATTTCTCCTGTATTGGCTTCTCTGCACTGGCTGCCTATAAAATCCAGAATAGAATTCATAATCCTTCTCCTAACCTAAAAAGCCTTTGACGTTCTGGCACCGTCATATCTGAAGGAGCTAATAGAACCATATTACCCGACCAGAACGCTGCGCTCCCAGAATGCAGGCTTGCTTGTGGTTCCTGGAATCTCTAAAAGTAGAAAGGGAGGCAGAACCTTCAGCTATCAGGCTCCTCTCCCGGTGAACCATCTTTGGCTATCAGGTTCCTCTCCTGTGGAACATCTCCACCTATCAGGTTCCTCTCCTGTGGAACCATCTCCAGCTATCAGGTTCCTCTCCTGTGGAACCATCTCCCAGCATTGGTCAGGGGAGCAGACACCCTCTCTACACTTAAGAGCAGGCTTAAACCTTCCTCTTAGATACAGCTTATAGTTAGGCCTGGCTCAGGCTGCCTTGGACCGGCCCCTAGTCATGCTGCTCAAGGTCTAGACTGCCTGAGGACCATGATGCACTGGGCCCCTCTCTTCCTCTCTATCTCCTTTTCATCCATTCATGCATGTTACTAGAGACCTTTATGTCCATCACAGACCTCCACCACTGATATTATCATTATGATATTACTGTAGTTGATGTTACTGTGCATCTCTGTACCCCCCTCCCTCTCTCTTTCTCGCTGTCAACCCAGCCAGTCAAGGCAGATGTCCCCGCCTCCCTCCACCCACTAAAAGGGAGTGTTTCTAAGGTCTCATGGGGGAATTATTGGGTCTGGAACTGCTCTAAATGGAGAGTGTCAACAGTGGTACAGTGATTTTGTCACGCTCTGCTCTGCCACTCCCACCTCATCTGCCGAGATTCGCTGCACCTGTTGCCACTAATTGCGGCTGTACCCATTTAAGCTGGCTCCACGCTAGAGCGGGTGCCAGATTGTTGCTCTGCGATATGCGAGTCTTTCCAGCATTTACCTGCCTGTCTACCTGTTCTCGACCCTGCCTGTCCCCGACCTACCTGCTCTGCTCGCTTCCCGGACTCCCGACCCGTTCTTCGCCCCCGACCACGAGTTTCGCCTGCGTGTCCCTGGACTGCCTCCCTGGTGCCGACCTCCTCACCTGTTCCCGGACTCTCCGCTGCCTGATCCCTGTCGGCACCTCTGCCTCCTCGGACTGCCTCCCCGGATTCGACCTCTCTGCCTGCCCCCGGTTCCTCCACTGCCTGCTCCCCGTCGGCGCCTCAGCATCCTCGGCGCCGCTCGCTGGTAGCGGTCTCCGCTTCCGGGATTCCGCTCCGCTCGTAAGACTGTCTCTGTCTCCTGTCTGCCGGCTATCCACGAACTTTTCGCGTGGTCGGGTTTTCACCCCGTCCGTTTGCTCGGCGTCCCGGGCCGGCGCCGGGCTCTGTAGCCCCGGAGACGGTATCGTGTTTACGCGTCCGCTGACCACCGCGAGCCTCGGGCTCCCCCTACTGACCGGACGTCGGCATTGCCGCCGACCAATAAAGACTTCTTATAAACTCTCCAAGCTTGTCCGTGTTCTGCATTTGGGTCCTACCACCACCCGTTACAGATTTGGCGTGTTATAGATAAAATTGACTAGACCTGAGGTCCATCTCAGGAGTTCAAGCACTCGGACACGTTCAGGTTTGTCATGTGATCAGCAGAATTACTGGCTACTGTTTTTGCGCCTCCAAACTCAGATGGAATATAATCCAATGTCACTCTCAGATTATATGGCAACACAACTTTGCCTCAGTCACACTTGAGGGAATTTACCAGCTCAAGAACACAAACCTGCACTCGCAGGTCCTGATGTCAAACTGGGAAAAGAGCAGAAAACAGCTTGGGCTTTTATGGACGGAGGCCAATTCTTGACTTCCAAAGGAATAAATCACTATTGTGGAAGGAAGAGTTCCAGCATTACATAACAGAGAAACAGCGAGGTTAACGAGCAGAAGACATGAACACAGCACAAGACTCAGAACCTACGCAGAGAACTTCACCTCCCACAACCTTTGCTGTTAAAGTGTTGTTTCATTCTGGACAGCAGGAAGTGTGAATCACTGACTGACAAAGGAGGAAGGCGTCCACAGCCCGGTCGGCCTCCTCCAAAACTCAGCCAAATGCTTTTAAGCAGTATTAAAGTGTTGGTGGTGATGACGCATGACATTACGACTCTGAGGAAACTGCAGCGTGCAACCATCAGCCCTGTGAGATGCTACCTGATGTTAGCCTTCAGCTCACAGTTACAGATGCAGCAGTGAAACTTCTGGTGCATGTGCTGTGCACATTTGAGTTCCATCATACATTTCATTCACTCAGGTTGAAAGCCACTGTCCATGCAGTCAAAAGCGTCAGCGCTGCACCATCTTTGGTGCATCCGAGCAAACATCCATCTCAGCTCCGTCACGGTGCAGTTTTATTTCCAGGAGAGCAAAGTTTGGTGCAGCTATGACGACTTCTTCCTCCATTTTGGATTCTCTGGTTCCCGCTCCCTCAAAGATCTGCTGTCAAGACCGTTTATAAAGACAAATTTCCACTTCCTCCCACTGGAGAGGAACCAGGCCAAGAGATCCGGTGTCTTTCTTGTGTACGATTCCCAAGCAAGTCATAAAACATGCCACACCCCTTTTATGGCCTAAAAACACCCATGGAAACCGAAGCGGCAGTGTGGTTGGAGGTTTCCGTCCCAGGACGCATGTTTCATCACCTGCCTGACTCAAAATGGATCATCATTTACGACATGAACGTCAGGCTGCTTGAAAGATTTTAAACTTGCTACAGAGACCAAAAATTGTTAGGAAAAAGTTAACTGGGCTCATAAATGAGCGAAAGTCGGCTCGTTCTCTCGCTGCCTTCTACACAATCACACCTCTTCTTGTGGCCGCGGGTATCGGCCCCTGCTGGCCATGACAGGGAATGCAGCGTACGTCTTGGGGCTGGACTGCAGCTCGCCACCAGCAGGCGAGTGACATCGCCTGGCCTCACTTTAGCTGAGCTGCACATCCTCCATCTTTGTATGGCCAAAGTTCCCCATAGCTGACGTACACACAATCCCTCCGATGGTGGCTCCACCACAACGGCTCCATTCCATTTTGAACTTTTGCTGTCAGTTTGTCAACTGAACCATGAAGAATTCAAGATGAACATCCATCTGTGTCCAGGAGACTGTCATCCATCATCTGATCAAATAAATCTGTCAGATGTTTCTATTTGAGCACATCTGGTGTCCATGTGAGTCATTGCCAGGAGTGACATGATGTTGATATTAGAGGTTTAAAAAAATTCTTATCTTCTATGATTCAGGATCAATTCAGATTCCAAACCTTGATTTCTGAACCTGATGAAAAACATTATGCACTAACAGTGTCCAATCAGCAGAGTTGTTACAGGGCAAAATGCTGCTTGGTCTGCTGGTCCCCAGTGAATCAGCCAATCAGCATCATCCTGACAGCTTTAGGCACAGCTGCTTCAGCTGGCGGTTCAGTGCAGGTTCCACTGCTGTCCGGATGCCAGGCGGTATCTTCTCCACCAATCACGGCGCTGCTATCGGAGTGCGTGCAGCTGGCAAACAAACCTCTTCATCGCGGTCTTCATCATCTCCAGTCTTCAGTGCTTCATGCACGACGTCACGCGGAGGGTCGAGCATGCAGGAATGCAAAGAGCCGAACCCGGATGAGGTGAACGATCCCGAGATCCTCAACAGAAAACTGCTGTGGACACGAGGCCTCGAGACTCCCGGGACCAGACAGACGCTGGAACATCTGCCACAACGTGAATGCATCTGCTGCATAAAGCTTTACAATGAAAGGACTGTACCCTTTTTCAAAGGTGAACTAGAAGCACGACGTATTCCTCCACCGGCCTGTCAGGTGACAGCTTACCTCCACAGCTGTCCATCATACATGAAGTGAAGACTGTGATGCAGAGAAACAGAACGTCTTCCAGTGTCAAATAAACAGTGAAAGACAGGACAGGAGGTCTCCATGTGTTTCAACGGTTTTTCAACACGCAACACACACAAAACACACACACGCACACACACCCACACACACACCCATCTGTGTGTGAGACGTCTGTACTCACCTACGGTATCGCAGGGTTCGTCTTTATGAACACAGAAATCTGTCCTGAAAGAGAAACAAACACGTTTTCACTCAAAGTCTGCAGATTCCAGCAGAACCAGCAGAACCAGGACAAGTGTGCGACGTAGCTTGCATACTTAAGTCAGTTGATTCTCC
This sequence comes from Dactylopterus volitans, assembly GCA_901007715.1. Classification (NCBI taxonomy): domain Eukaryota; kingdom Metazoa; phylum Chordata; class Actinopteri; order Syngnathiformes; family Dactylopteridae; genus Dactylopterus; species Dactylopterus volitans. The sequence continues at coordinate 14,832 of CAAKHG010017897.1, forward strand.
AAACCGCCACATTTTTTCTTTCGTAATTTCTATTAAACTTTATTTTTATTTAAGTTTTCAATTTTTTCAATAAAGAACGAACAGAACAAACAAACGGAAGAAAAAAGCAAAAAAAAGATAAAAAAAAATAGACAATGTAAATAAATAAACAGGCAGGTTGACAAGTTTGACATTGGCCTAACATTGGTGCAAAATGGAGTCATCAATTACATCGATAATGGGCCACATCTCAAAGAATATGAAGTCCACCGTTCCCAGTACTCCACATATTGCTCAGCCTGTAGTCTGAAGGAGAAGGTCAGTTTTTCAATGCATTGTTTTTGGTTAATAGTGGTGATCCAGTCATTCCTTGATGGCAGGCTTGTCTGCAGGCCTTCTGTCTGTCTGTCTGTCTGTCTGTCTGTCTAATGGCCTTCTTGCTTGCAGCCTGTGAAGACAGACTTATAAAGACAGTCGTCCTGAGCCAAAAGTCCAAATGGAGTTTTACCCAGATACAGTATGACAAAAGAAAAATCAACTTTTTTCTTCAGCAATATCTCGCCAATATGACTGAAAATACGGGCAGGCAAAGAAAATATCTGAAAACGGTCTGCCGTTGACTGTCCACATTGTCTCACATTATCCTGTCCCTGTGAATCCTGCTGTTTAAATTTCAATTAAGGAGTCCCAAAAAAATCTTATTGTCTCCTTCCAGCAGAATTCTCGACAAGTTCTGGAGTTTGTGGTCTTAGCCCGGCCCACCCAAATATCTCTCCAGTCATCCTCAGATATCTCCAGGCCAGGCTCCCCCTCCCATTTCTGCTTTACCTGGAAAGTAGAATGGCTCCAGGAAATGTGTAATCTTTGATAAATTTTTGATATGAAATGTTTATTGTCTTTAGCCTTATATGCCTCTGAAAATAAACTGATCGTGATCAGAGTTGTTACCGTCTGTCTTCTCTGACCGGGAAATACCTAAATCCATCTTCTCTTCCAAGTCCGAATGTTTAAGAAACGGGATTAATAGACTTTAGGCCGTCCTTTTCTGGGCCATAGTGCAGGAGGCTGTTACGCCTTTGTTAGCCCACTGCCTGAAGTGCTTATCGCAACTGGTGGTATAAACTCTGGGCAATTCTCCACATTCTAATGGCGTCATTGTTTCTTGTGGGCAAAGCCAGCGAGGGAAAAGCAATGAGGAAATGCTGACATTCCCACCGTCACACAAGCACCCAGGGGTGGACAAAATACTGGCAACACCTCGATGTATAAAACCAAGAAGGCAGAGCGACATCTGGTGTCACCTTCAAGGACAAGCTGCAAATCTGATGTTCATTGCCGTCATTTCTGAACATGTGAAACAAATGGTAAATGGACTGCATTTATATAGCGCTTTCTACCTTTGATGGTACTCACGGCGCTTTACACTACATGGCCACATTCACCCATTCACACACACATTCATACACTGGTGGCGGGCGCTGCCATGCAAGGTGCCAACCCGCCCACCAGGAGCAATCAGGGGTTCAGTGCCAACCCGCCCACCAGGAGCAATCAGGGGTTCAGTGCCTTGCTCAAGGACACTTCAACGCAGTCTCTGTCGGAGATGAGGATCCAACCAGGAACCGGAAGGTTCCTAGACGACCGTTCTACCAACTGAGCCATGCCGCCACAACACACTTGCGTAACTGCAGCACTGACAGGAAGCCACAGAACAACACCGGGCGACAGCGATCAAACCATCCGTCAGAGCCTCAAATAGCCACCTTTACAAGACCAGAAGGATCAGTTCACCAAAACCAGGTTCTCATTGAAATCCATGAAGTTGTACTAATCCTATTAACCAGCGGGGGTCGCTGTCATGTATAAGCAGCAACGCGGACAGGTAATCAATCAATCAACTGATCAATCAGTCATTAAATGAAAAAGGTGCACTTATAATCCAGGTATGTCAATTTTCATGATTGTGACTTGTTTGTAAATCCTCTTCAATTTGAAAATGTTTTCTGCCGTAAAACAACAGCAATGAATATCGGTGTAATCGCTCCAACGTCAAACCATCCAGCAGCTCTGCAGGTCATCCAGCAGAGGCTTTTGTGGTCCGAGACACCTTCATCCTCTGATGGCGAAGCTGCCACGTGGGAGCCGACCTACCCACCAAAGATGAATCAGGGTTCAGTGTCTTGCTCAAGGACACTTGGACACGGTGTCTGCTGGAGCTGAGGGTTCAACCAGCGAACTTCCATCACTAGACGGCCGCTCTACAGGCTGAGCTCTGCCACCTCCTCATCATCACTGCGCTTGTCTTGAGACGAGGGGTGTCGTAGTTCGTGTATTTGTACTAAACTGGTTCAGCTACACGCAGACATACAACACCCGTCTGGACGGGAGAAGTCGGTCACACATGGAAGCACCCAGACTCCAATCCATGTGGTGGTTAAATGCCTAAAAGCAGTTTGTAAACTGCCGTTAAATAACAGAGGAAGAAGAAGAGTGAAAGGAAACACAAACACGAAGAACCAAGAAGAAGAGAAACTACGGTGAGTTCAGATATGACGCACAAGAGTGAGAAGCCCCGTCTCCTTCTGTTAAATCAGCTGTGTGGAAAACTTCAGGTTTCCCATGGACAGGAGACAGGAGGACCCCTATGCAGTAGTAGAGGATCGTATGCAGTAGTAGAGGACTGTATGCAGTAGTAGTGGGCCTGTATGCATTAGTAGAGGACTGTATGCAGTAGTAGTGGGCCTGTATGCAGTAGTAGAGGATCGTATGCAGTAGTAGAGGACTGTATGCAGTAGTAGAGGATCGTATGCAGTAGTAGAGGACTGTATGCAGTAGTAGTGGGCCTGTATGCAGTAGTAGAGGGCCTGTATGCAGTAGTAGTGGGCCTGTATGCAGTAGTAGAGGATAATATGCAGTAGTAGAGGGCCTGTATGCAGTAGTAGAGGATTGTATGCAGTAGTAGTGGGCCTGTATGCAGTAGTAGAGGATCGTATGCAGTAGTAGAGGGCCATATGCAGTAGTAGTGGGCCTGTATGCAGTAGTAGAGGATCGTATGCAGTAGTAGAGGGCCTGTATGCAGTAGTAGTTGGCCTGTATGCAGTAGTAGAGGATCGTTTGCAGTAGTAGTGGGCCTGTATGCAGTAGTAGAGGACCGTATGCAGTAGTAGTGGGCCTGTATGCAGTAGTAGTTGGCCTGTATGCAGTAGTAGAGGATCGTTTGCAGTAGTAGTGGGCCTGTATGCAGTAGTAGAGGATCGTATGCAGTAGTAGTGGGCCTGTATGCAGTAGTAGAGGATCGTATGCAGTAGTAGTGGGCCTGTATGCAGTAGTAGAGGATCGTATGCAGTAGTAGAGGGCCGTATGCAGTAGTAGTAGGCCTGTATGCAGCAGCAGAGGACCATATGCAGTAGTAGTGGGCCTGTATGCAGTAGTAGTGGGCCTGTATGCAGTAGTAGAGGATCGTATGCAGTAGTAGTGGGCCTGTATGCAGCAGTAGAGGATCGTATGCAGTAGTAGTGGGCCTGTATGCAGTAGTAGAGGATCACATGCAGTAGTAGAGGACCGTGACAGCAGCTGTTCTGAGCATCTCATAGCAACACCAAAGTCTTGTATTTGCACTGGGGGACGAGATGTTGCCTCCTGTTCTGATGTTGGGCTGTTTGATGAGCTGATGTTGCTTGTTCTTCCTGCAGGTGGATGTTTGTTGTGATGTCCAATGACACGTTCAAACACTCGACGGCTGTTTTTCAGTCTCACAGACGCAGAAAACCTGGTCCAGAGTTCAGCTCCGACAAGTTTGATGCGGAAGCCTGAAGCCTCCAGTCACCACTGACCATGAATGTGAACGTGAGCACCTGAATCTGTCTGAACGAGGAAGGAGGAGCAGGTGCTACCAGGGGGATTCTGACATGGTAAATATCAGATGACAAAGAGTTCATATACCTCCACATAAGACTGGATCTTTAAGTGGGTCAGCAATAACGCGGTGTCTGTCCGTCCGTAGTAACGCAGCGTCCGTCTGTCCGCAGTAACGTGGCTGAGTCTGAGTCTGGCTGAGTCTGGCCTGCAGCTGGGTTCAAGAGGACCATTTATTACTTGACAACCTGGAGAAGCATCATGTGGAGGGAAAACACAGCAGCCTTTGGTCGCTCCTCCTTCTTTGTTGGTAGCATTTCTCCTCCTTCATAGCTAGCATCTCCCCCTCATTCTTCTTTGTTGGTAGCAGTGGTGAAGAAAGTGGGTACGCACGATGTGTGGCGCTACACTTGAGGAGGCGGCAAAGCGATGGGATGGAAATTATTTTGAAGAGCCATTTTCTGTATTTAACAGCCTTTGAGCATGTGTAAATCAATGATATAATCCATGACAGAGGCACGTTACTGATCAGGCGCCCCCCCACTCCTCGGCCCTGCGCTCCTTGGCACCCCCCCGCTCTCCGGCCCCCCCACTCCTCGGCCCCGCGCTCCTCGAGTTATGAGTTACGAGTTATGAGATATGTCAGTGCAACAGGAGCTTCTGTGTAAGGAGGCTTGGACATATGCAGTTTGTTTGTGGTTATTTCATTGTTCAGACAGTTCAATTTTTGACACACACCACACACACACACTAACATTAACACATACACAATCACACACACATACATACTAACAGTAACACACACACACACGTACTAACATTAACACATACACAAACACACACACATACATACATACTAACATTAACACACACACACACACACGTACTAACATTAACACATGCATAAACACACATACACTAACACACATGCACGCAGACACACATGCACATACAAGCGCACACAGACAGAACATACACACACAGGAACCACCTCGGAAACATAAAGCCTTTGTACCCCAACAGCCCCCCACCCCACACACACATGCACACACACACACGCACACACACACACACACACACACACACACACAATATAATGAGTAATGACAGCTCTATCATGTTGTGTTGTTCCAGACGCTGGAGATTGTGGGCATGGCCGAGTTCCTCTGCAGGATACGTTAAATTTTACTATGACGCCGTCGGTCCAGACAAGCATCCCATTGAAAAGGCTGCGAGCGCGTGGCAGAGAAACAAGCCCCGCCTCCTCCTCACACACACACATACACAGTCTCATTCTCACGGGACACATGTTTCAGATGTGTTCACAAAAACACGAGCTGTTATTAGCAGGAAGCCTCATAACTCCATATTTCTGTCAAATGTGTTGATGATGACATGTCGGCAGCTTCAGGAAGTGACCATGCGGTGACGCAGCTAATAAAACGCTGATGAAAAAGATGGCTGATTCTGTAGTTCAGAAGTTTCTATCAAACCCTTAAAAGGAAACACAGAGTTAAGTCTGCAATATTAATGCAAAATAATAATTATGAGAACAAGTGTAACATTGTATTTCTTAACACTATCTCAAAGTTATTTGAATGATTAACCTCCTTCTAGTTTTGAGGGGCGTGTTCTCAGCGTTTGATCATGCGACCTCTGAGCGACCCTGGCGTGACCTGATTATGTCATAGCGCTGTGCATGAGTCCCCCTGAGACTGGGGAGCTTTCAAGGTTCCTCTTGCATATCACCACCTCCCACTCCTGACAGCTGATTGGATGGAGCTAAGTCAGCGTTACAGACAGCTGATTGGATGGAGCTCATAGATAAAGACAGCTAATTGGATGGAGCTCATAGATAAGGACAGCTGACTGGATGGAGCTCATAGATAAGGACAGCTGACTGGATGGAGCTCATAGATAAGGACAGCTGATTGGATGGTGCTCAGTCAGAGTTACAGACAGCTGATTGGATGGAGCTCAGTCACAGCTCTTTGCTACGACTCTGGTCCCAGATTTAGATTTGAACACCTGTTTTACAGTGAACCCGATTGCATGCTAATGTTTGGAATCGTTGATGCTGTGATGTCAGGAAAGGTGACAAGTCACAGACGAGGACGGCGAACCGTTCATGAACATTGCTTCATCTCGGGATGGCGTGGTCACGTACCTGGTGACCAGCACGGCCGTGTCCACCGGCGGGACGTCGTCCCTTCCACCCGGGACGTGGTTGGTTCCCAGGTACCGTGGACCCCCGAACTCCTGATACTGCCAGTTACAGAAGCTCTCCAGAGAACGTTCACCATGATGGCCTACCTTCAGCTTCTCCTGAACACACACACACCAATGAAGAACCATCACTGAATCATGAGACAACAGGTCTCAACCTTCTTCATGTTCTGTCCATCCATCTAACCAGGAAAAATCTGATGCAGCACTGCTGATCTGACCCACAAAATGATTCCTAAATCATCAGAAATATGATTAATTTTGCTCATTTTACCGTAAATGCCTTTTTGTTTTTATAGTCACCTTTTAAGCAGATGCAACTGATGTTTTAAAAAAAAAAAGAAAAAATATATCATAAATTATTTAAGAACAACCAATAAATAAAACATTTCCAAAATATGTTTAGAATGAAAAGAAAATGTATTACTAATTATTAAAACCACATATTTAAAGGTCTTCCAGGATCTGGCTGCATTGAAATCCTGGTGAGCCTCAAGGACCCATAATGACCCTTAAAGACCCCATGGGAGACCTTCAAGGACCCCTGGAGGAGAACTTCCAGTAGGAAGTGAGACATGTTGGCTGGTTGAGGTTGCTGGTTGTCTGGTAAAGGGGGAATGAGTCACCACCAGAGGCCGCTCATACTGGGTGTGGGGCAGGGTTGGAAGGTGTGATAAGGTAAAGCAAAGAGGGCAGGAACCAGCTGTTTAGCATATATGTGAATTAGCATATAGGTGAAAAAGGACACAGGAAGGACACATTTAACATATAGCGAGACCGAAGGCCCAAGTCCATCCGTCTCCCATACACACAAATTTCTATTCTCCCTCATATCTCAACAAACAGCTATTTTCAGTGTCAAGATTCGATGGAGGAGTATGGCTAAATAAACATTAGCAAACGCAGGTCGCTTTGCTCGTGAAGTCAAATGTGACATTGTCCAACAGATGCCGCTAATCTAACATGTCAGCGAATGTCAGCTACTCAAAACCAAAGGAGGCTCATTCAAAATTAACATTCAGGTAAATGATGTGTGAATCTGCACTGCTAGCATGCTAGCATGCCAGCTGTGGGTGCAGGACACCAACCGCACCTACCACACACCTTCATTCAGATCACTAGTTACCTCATTGTCGGCTTCAATTACTGCCCAGTTGGTTCTTGGTTCTCACTGTTTCTCAATGCTAACCTCCAGCTAGCAGCAGGGTGCCCAACCCGATAGCATTCCATTGTCTTTATGACAGCGCAGCTGCCTCAGCTTATTAGGCTAGTTATTGAACATCAGCAGTATCTGGATCAGTGACATGTTCTAACTGATGTATCTCGTCGACAAGGGTTCATTTTCTTCACATTAGAAGTTAAAAAATTTAAACTTTAACTTCCTTTTTAAAGAGCTTTTTAAAAAGGAAAAGGGAAAGTCTTTCCTGAAGAGCAAAACTTTCCTCACACTCTCACACACACGCAAGGTTGTTAGAGGGGTCATAAAGAGGGGTCACGGGAGGTGAAAGGTCAGGCTCACAGGGCGGCTGTGAAGAAGCAGCAGCTTGGTGACGCGAATGTTGATCCTGATTCCCAGACTCTGGTGGCGGAACATGTTGTAGACCTGAGAGAGAGAGAGAGGGAGAGAGAGGGAGAGAGAGAGAGAGAGAGAGAGAGAATATGTCAATGCAAGGGGCAGGATGGATGTCCCATTTATAAAACTTGTAAACAAACTGACAAAATTGTGATGAGATGGGAGATATATAAACTACCATTTATCGTCCGTCTCTACCGTTCTTCTGTTTCGGACGACAGCTGCTGCGACGAGTAATGTGCATCACTCAAAATAAATCTCGTTTCTTGTTACAAAATTGGGCCGCGCTGTCACATCCAGAAATATTGCGCGGCTTCCAAATATGCTTGCATCACTCAGCTGGTGCTTTTTGTGCATGTGTCCTGTGTGTGTGTGCGTGAGCGGGCTGGCGAAAGTGTACTTTCAGTTGGTGATTTTTCATTTTTTTTTTTTTTAAATATTTCAGATGACTTGCTTAGCAAAGAATCCAGCAGCTGGAGACTTCAAGCCCGGTATGAAAATCCAATTTTTCCAAACAGATTTGACAGCAAAATTATTTCAATTCGCTCACTTTACAACTAAAACACTAAAATCCAATTGATTGATCTCAACTCATGTTTGCAGGTGTGAGTATTTTGCCGAGAGTGCAGGGTCTCTTTCATTGCTCCAAGTACAGATGGTTTTAGTGCTTTTAACTGCATGGAAAAGGGCATCTCCGCTTTCGATCATTATCTGATGAGGTGTGGAGAGCGGCTGGCAGGAATCCGGAACCCAACCAACCTAATGTAATCATCGCCCCGCAGGGCGGAGAATGAGGGAGCGGATGGAAAGAGATGAGCGGAGGAAGATGGAGAGGCTTTGAAACGAGTGGAGGGGTGTGACTGAAAGGAGGAGAGAGATGGATGAGAGCGATGAAAGGCGTGAGGGGAGCCGGATCGACAATACAAGAGGATGCATGGGGTGAGACAGAGGGAGAGAAAGGTTGAGGGATGTCTCTGTTACAGAAGATTGTGCTGACATTGATCCATCATTAGTGCCCTCCCTGCAGCAGAGAGACAGACAGACAGAGACTGCGAGGCGATTGCCGAGCTAAAAAAGACAGTAAGAATGACAGAAAGAGAAGAGGAGAGGTGACTGCTTGTCTCCTCTGGTTTCCTCAGACGTCTCTTTCGGAACAGACTGTATGCACCTGCTCAGAGGACGGAACACACACATGCATGTGCTGTGTACACCAGGGATGGGCGGCGGTTACTCCCAGAGTGCTGTGCCAAACTGATTTAACGTAAGCGAAGGGGCCACACATTAGGCAGTTGAATTTGAACACGAAGCTCAAAATGGTGAATTATGTTAAAACTCATTAACCTGTTAGACGCATTCGAGTTGGAAACAAGGCCTGGCCCCTTATTTCAGAAAGCAATCACTGCCTGTCCGAAGTGTTGCCTTTTTTTTTTTAACAACTTTATCTGTCAATGAGATGCACTCTGAGTTGACACTGAAAAGATTCCTCACATAAAACAATTAAGTATCAAGTGGCAAGAAATTACTTTATATTGTTTCAAAGCTGCTGCTGATCCCTCGCATAAAAATTATACTGTTGGAACCGGGTGCAATAGCAACATTGACTCATAATTACTCGACTTGAGGTTCATTAACATAACGCTGCCTTTAATTACGCTTTTAGATGATCATTTTGTCTTCCTTTAAAGATGTTGCTGACTGGATAGAGATCGTCCAGGGGCCAGTTCTGGCCCTCGCGCTGTATTTTGCCTATTTGTGGTCTCTGAAAAGTGATGTACAGCCTTTACTTGTAAAAGTCCACAGGTCCGCAGGTCTTCTTGTGTGCTGTCCAAATTCAGAACCAGTGTTTTGAGACCACATACGTGTGATATATAACTAAGATAATAGGATGTGTGGACTAATGCCTGATTCCTTGTCAAGTGACAGCACACGTGCTCAAAAGACAACAACAAAAGACTTTGCATAATAATTCAACAGCATTCGTTAGTAAATGATTGGCCCACAAGCCAAGCAGTCTGCGGAAGTTCGTTTGGCATAAGAAAGGCAAACAAAAAGAGGAGAGATAAATACAAATAAACAAAACATATACTTACAATGAGACCTGTCCTCTTTCGAGCGCACAGCACTCCACACATCCCACAGACCAGAAACTGAAAACCGAGAACACATGAGTCGATGAACAGTGCTAAATGTTCTTAGTCAGCTATTGAATAGAAATGACATAGAATTTACTCAAGGACTTCGATTGACAATAGAAAGGGGGGATGTTTTCTTTCCACACCATTAACTCAGAGGCAATTTTTTTGTCCCTCTAAAAATAGAATGTATTGGATCTGTTGGACTTCCTCCCAAACCTAAATGCTGATGAAGTACTTAGACTTCATCTGTTCATCGGTCGCCGTCTAAATGCTGTGAGCACTCAACCTGTCAACCAATATTCAGAGCTTAAGCCCCACCCCTAAAGTTCCTCAAGAGGTCCCCAGTTTCTGTGGTTGAAACACTCAAAGTGGGTTAATAGGTGGACGCCACATTGTCCTGGACTGTCCTGATTCAGAAAGAGCTGCATGGTGGTGAAATTCAAAGTAAGTTGGACTGCAAAACAAGCGACAATCTCCATGAAAGCAGTGTGTGCGTGCGTGTGTGTGTGCGCGTGTGCGTGTGTGTGCGCGCGTGTGTGTGTGTGTGTGTGTGTGTGTGTGTGTGTGTGTGTGTCTTGAGCTTTCTGTCATTCTTCAGTATCAGTTGTGGCCGCTGTTGAAGTTTGATAGTATTTTAGAATAATCCTAAAAGCCAAATTTCTTTTTATGACAAACTAGTGATGTTAGGACTCTAGAAAGTTCTCAATCTAAGCGGATAGACAACAATATTCCGAAGAAGTCTCAGCAGCATTAATTCACCATGATGCCATCATGAAAGCAGAGACTACAAAATACAATTCGTGACTTATGAATTTCTAAAACATAAAGGACAACCCAGAACATATGATTCAGGAATAAATGAAGTGAAATGAAGGCTGATCCGTTTTCTACTTCTGCAGGTGTAGCAAACCAGAAGGTGAATGACCTCCAGCTCCTGACCGCTGAAAGCGTCGGTGATCATGAGACAAGGCGGCTGACTTAGCAAGAGAGCGCTCAACAGCTTTGAGGCTGGACACACACATGTATGTTAGACTGCACGTCATGCATTGGAAGCACACACACGAACACACACACACGCACACTCCTCCTGCACTTCCTCATGCTGCTGAGTGCGCACACTCAAATATGCAGCCCTCATGATGAGACGGTCATGCTTCATGCTCGTGTTTCCTGCTCGCCCACACATTTGCGCACGCTCTCTTTTAGATGCTCAAATCTTTGCAAGAATCCATGTATGGATGCATGACGCACATCACCTGAGCTCAAGACAGACCACGTTTCCTGAAATCAGTGGTTCCACAGCAGACGTGAAGTAACACAAAGCTATTTTGCGCATAGCCACTTAACATGTCAAACTTTAATTTGTCATTGTTTGTCTTAAAATGAAGGCAACAAGGCTTAAACAGGCAAAGCAGCGGGAGGAGACTAATGCCGAAGACAGACAGGATGCTTGGGAGTAAAAGCTCTGGCCCTGATAAGCTCTGAAAAACAATACATGCATGAATTAATAAAAGCGATCTTTGGCTCCAGCACATTAACCGAATAGCTTCAAGAGATCAAACAGGCAAACACATTAAGTCTTCAATAACAAACATTAAAGGAAGGTTTGGGTCAGCAGATCTCAAGACTGGAGGATGTTGTGGCGAATAAAAAGCTGGACAAGCCACAGCAATGTTAAGACCAGCATCCTAAACGCCCACAAAGATGCTTTCTCCAACCAGCACTTTCACACTGGACACTAGTTTGAGCAGCATTAAATACACAACCACCACCACTACTACTACAACTACTACTATTAACAATAATAATAATAATAATAATGATAAACACTATTACTTAAACACGCAGCTCAAAAAGCAAAATGAGAACTTTATCTATTCAAATTTACTGCGTGATTTCAACCAAAACCCCAACGACCAACTTAATGTCAAAAAAAAAAACTTGTACCAATGACAAACATCATCCTCATTTCAAACTAAAATCGATCACTATCTTTCCTTTCAAGACCTCTACATTCACACCCCTTCTTTCACACACACAAACACGCAGCCCACTTTTTAGAGAATCTCATCAACCCTCTCAAAGGTGGGTAAAAGCTGATGATTTTCCCGTTTAAACTATGCTCGAACCAGTCCACCACATCCCTATACTTCTAATCTGAGTGAGTGAAAGAGAGAAAGAAAGAAAGAAAGAAAGAAAGAAAGAAAGAAAGAAAGAAAGAAAGAAAGAAAGAAAGAAAGAGTTGCCCCAGAACGTACACAGAGTCCGCTCCAAACCGGGGAAGCATCGCCCTGCTGCGGCTTATGCTCGCCCCGAACCCAGCTGATGCCCACGGCTCCCAGGACGATGCTCGCCACGCCCAGGCCCACCTCCACCACGGACAGCAGGAGCAGGCTCCACAGGATCTTGCGGCTGGAGCACATCCTGCCCCGGGCATCTCTCCAGCTCCAGCAGGAGGCGGATAGACGGCGAGAGGAATCCGCTTTTCGGTGCCTGAAGAGCGGCGCAGCTACTGATTCATACCCGGCAGGAAAAGACGGGATGTTGAAGAGGAGTTGGTCCAAGTAGCGCAGGGAGGTTCGGGGGGGGATTTAAGAGGTTATAAGAGAGGAGCAGACCGCAGCTAGAAGAGGTCCGGCTGCATTCTAGACTTGACTGCGCGCTCGCGTAAAGTTCGTCCGTCTGCTGGAGCGGCTGTGCGCCTCCTCGCGCTGTCCAAGGTGCTTAAGCAGCACGGCACACGCGCGCACGAGAAGCGGGGGCGCGCACGCGGACGCACAGACCCGCGCGCGAGCCAAGACGACATACCCGGGTCACGAGTCGCAGCCGTAACGTGGAGGGATTCAGAACAGTTCACGTGATGCGAGAAACGCCAATTATGGTTTATTTCAAAGCCAGCGGTAAACAGAGAGGTGTCCGGCCTCGGTTTACGTGGATGTGAATGAGGCAGAGCAGGTTTACTGACGCAGCAGCAGTCAAACACAAGACGATTCAAACTACGCTACAAAGGCATACAAATACATTGAAAATAAAAGGTTAAGGCCATTAAAATACATGAGAAATTTATCAGAGCTGGAAAATAACAAACATTAACAAAGCATTAAACAACAACGAGCAAAAGTAAAGAGATGGTGGAAATATAACAAAGACGTTCTAACGTTTTTGGCCCTGATTTAAAAGAGCCGTTTCAGCAAACCCTGGTTCTCAGGCAGCTTGTTCCACAGGTGAGAGAGAGCCCCAAAGAGGAAGAGAGGCCTGATGTGCTCACTTTCATAAAAGCCTCATATATGGAAGTATGGAAACTAAATACTCCTCTAATTCCAGTGCATGCAGACTTTATTTTCCATTTTATCACAATCTTATAGAGCTCTACTTTATGTTTCCATTCTTGTTATTGAGCATGTACCACATGCTGAAGTAAATTCTGGTTTTTGGCTCATTCATTACCTCTTTCCAGCATTAACTGAAGAAAATCTGAAAGTTGATTATATTATGATTATTATGATTATATTGTAGCAATTCTAAACACCTGTTGTCAGTTGTAATATGCCTCATTAGTATTCAAATCATTTGGGTGACTCATCATTTTAATTTGTAGTGGCATTGACTGTAAACTGCACATTTTTCCTCTTATCTGCAGATTATAATGCAAATTGGAAAAAAAAATTAATAAGTGAAATTGTGCATTTTTGTGCGGTGTCATCATGATTATATGTGTCAAACTCTAATGACTATATTACGATATAAATTATGCAGACCCAGCTTGCAAAATCAGTGCTGGACAAGTAAGATCAAAGTCAGTGAGTTGGGTCCACTGGAACTAAGTTTTCCATAATCCTTGATAGGTGCACCATTTAATCCCTTCCTGTACTGGTTACTGTAACTGTAACCCGGTAGTGTGTGAACCACGCCCCCGTCAAGTCGAGAACGCCTGCAGCGTTCACATAGTTCTTCTCACCTCTTGTACAGCTGCTCTTCCTCTGGACTTCATTCAGCCTCTGGCCATGCCACCAGCTCCCGCTTGCCCTCTGAACTCTCCTCTTTATGAGCAACATTGGAGCCCGCATGAGCTCTCTTTGTAGTCAGGTATGTGCCACTAACTCGGTGTTTGATCCTCACGAGCAGCGACAAGGAGCCTGCCAGCTCACTTTAGCAGAAACAGTAGCAACAGAGGCAGATAGCAACGAGCCAGATATTTTTATTGGAATGTCCCGATTGATTAAAAAAAAAAAAAGGTGTTCCGAAGTGGTACCACAAATGATTAAAAGAAAATTTTAACAGACTTTTACAGATGTGTTTTGGTCCACATACTCACACTTTCACTGTACTCGCCGTGTGCACTCACTTGCATGGCTTTATCTTTGACACAAGCATAAAGTACTGGCAGGATCAGCCAGGTCAGGTGTGATTTGATAGCGCATGGTCACTGCCGGCTGCAGTTGCTTCACACTTGCTTAAAAATGCTTGCTTTGTCGATACACTACATTATCTTTTCTTTTCTTCCTTTTTTTTTTTTTTACAGCTGCTATTATATTTTGTTGTTGTTGTATTGTCGTGCACTCCTTGCTGCTCTTTTTTACCCTGTCTTAACTGGGCCTCACTAATAAAAAAATTTCACCCGACTTTCTAGTTAAATAAAGGTCCTAGCGATATAATTATAAAGTTGCTCACTCACAATGTGACCCGCAACAGTGATCCGGGGGGATGCAAATGCATTGAAGTGAGCAGCAGACTGCAAAGGTTTTAGCAGCTTCCAGCGCAGCAAAGCCATGACTGCAATGTATCCCTGCATCTTCCGTTGCTGAGTCTGGTGTGAAGGAGGGGCGCCACATTTGACAGTGTTACTTCTGCAGGGAAAAATGGAGACATGGATCCTAGAGCAGATCTCTCCATTGCTCATGCTTTCATGCTGATAAACCACTTCCAGAGTTCTGGGGTATTCACATCTACATTGTTACCACAGCAACCCAAATAAGCAGTTGGGTTGCTGACATCTGGACAAACAAATATGATGACCAAAAGATCTGGGAGTCTGATTTGCCTGCAGTCTGAGCAAGATGAATGTGCCCATTTTTTTCTGTCTCTCACTCACACACACACACACACACACACACCAAATAGCCCTTTCCGAGTTCTTCACCTCGGTCAGGAACCTCGGTCAGGAAAAAAGTCAGGAAATAAATAAT